>JAJOZX010012268.1:0-100316 GCA_023014485.1 Bathynomus jamesi
ACGTTTTGGTATGGGAATGGGGTCCCCTTTATCCCCAATACTGAGTACATTATATATGGAGTATTATGAGTCGGAATTGTTGCAAACAATATGTCCCAGGAATCTAATTTGGTTTCGTTATGTAGATGATATTTTCTCATTTTGGCCTGACCACTGGAACAACTTTGACACTTTCTTTCAGTCATTAAATAATCTTGTTCCCTCTATTAAATTTAAATATGAATGGGAGAACGACAAACAATTACCTTTTCTAGATGTTTTGGTCATTAACGAAAGCGGAAAGGCCAATTTCACGGTCTATAGAAAACCTACTCATTGTAATTCGTACATTCATTATTTTTCATATCATGATGAAGGGGTTAAAAGCTCAATTATTTCTTCCATGTTTCTAAGAGCACTCAGGATTTGTAGCCCACATTTGCTGGATCCGGAAAATTCAAAGATTTGGAACATTTTTAACGATTTAAAATATCCTGAGTGGTTTATCAGAAAGGCGTATTTTAAAGCCAGAAAATCTTTTTATGCCCCTCGGGAACCTTCAGTTAACCAAAAACAATATGTGAGTTTGCCTTACATTGCCGGCTTAGAAAGAGTAAAAACCGTTGACGAAAGATTTTAAGTTTGCTTTGGCGTTCAAATATTCGTCTACCGTGAAAGTAAATTGGTTAGGAATAACGTTGCAAAAGAGGAACAAGCCTGTGTCTACAGCATTCCCTGTAAAAGTTGTGATTTAGTATACGTGGGAGAAACTGGAAGAAATATTGAAACCCGTATCAAAGAACACAAATATGCCTTCAGAAGTTGTAATACTAATAATGCCATTTTTTTATCACGCTAGCCAAAATAATCATGCTATAGATTGGGAATCAAGTAAGGTACTTTATAAATGTAATAATTATGTCAAAAGAAAATAATAGAATCTGTGTGTATAGAAAAAGTAGATAATTTTAATTTGTGCGAAGGTACTTATAAGTTAGACCCTTTAATGAGATTCTTGGTCAATAAATCCCTTACGGAGTCGTGGGAACGTGTTCGAACCTAAGTGTGAATTTCTTAAAATGTCTCTGGATTGGAATGTTTCCTTACTCGCTTTTAGTAAATGTAATAATGGAAGTAATTAATGTGGATAATATATATGCAGTAATTATGTCAAAATATTAGGATCTGTACGTATAGAACAAGAAGATATTTTTAATTTGTGGGAATGTAGTTATAAGCTGACCCTGTAATAAAATGCCCTTCTGGTTTCGGGAGAACGATATCTAACCTAGGTGCGAATTTCTCAATGGTCTCTGGATTATTTCCTAATCGCCTTTTTCATTCGTTTTTCGGTTTATAATTTCTGTATAATAAACAACAATGTAATAACCAATGTAATAATAAATTTATAATTTCTGTAATTAATAATTATGCAATATTAAATGTAATAAATTTAATTATAAATGTAATAATTATGTAAAAATAATAGAATCTGTATGTTTAGAACAGGAAGATAGTTTTAAAATTTGTGCGAATGTACTTAATGAAAATGCCCCTCCTGTCTCGAGAGAATGGAATCCAACCTAGGTGCGAATTTCTTAACAGTCGATCCCTGAACTGTTTTTCCCTCTTGTTTTGTTTCATTTGTGTTCTGTATCCACCCGAGGAGGATGCCAGTGGGCGTCGAAACTGTCGTGGAAATAAACTCTGTCTATTAGAGTGGGTTTTTATTTTCATATTTTGACCTTCACGTAAAAAAAAGTGAAGTTTTTTGCATTTAATGTTTTCTGACTTAGCACTGGTATTGCAAGAGTATTAGGACTTTTGGATCCGACGGCGCCCCTAAAGTGATTTGCTCCTCCCTTTGTAAATTCCTAGATCCAAAACTGCCTACGCATTACAATAACTTTATACAGCGATAATGTGGTAATTTAACGTCGCAAATTAATTTTGCTTTTATTTTTATTGTAAAGGTCGTTTTGGTGCATGAACTAGTTTACTGTCAAGATTGTGCTAATGTTTCTGTTTTACGAAATAATAGATATAATTCATGAAATATGTATCAGAATATTTATTCTGTAAAGAATCAAGTTTTTACACGTTTATTTTATATATTCGCAGTTTTATACTTTCCCTAAATCAGTAATTGTTAATGAAAAGAATTTTGGGTACTGTCCTGTTATCTCCCAGACCCAAAAATCGTGGTAAATTAATATTTTTCATTTTAAAACTTCTTTCTAATACTACAGGGTGCCCGAAAAGTGTATTTTAAATATATAGTACTAAAATCTCTGCTAATAGTATTGTTTTTTAATTAAATTTCGCATTAAATATTTTTTAAGTAACATATTTCATATTATAATTGTTACCTATAATACAAAATAGTAATACGTATAAACTAAATTTCTATAAAAATTAAGAAATTTAAAAAAAAAATTTATAGAACAAAAAATATTTTATAATATAATTATTTGACTTATAATTTTGGTTGAAAATTTTACTTCAAAAGTTTTTCGAACTTTTATTTATATGATGTTTTTACAAAAAAATATTTTGGTATGTTCTTCATCTCGAAGAACATGAAAACATAGTGGAAGTATTCGTTTTGTTTTTCGTGTGTGTGCTTTACGTTTTACTGGTATGTATTTTGCTAATGTGTTTTCTTTTGGGAATATTGGATGTAGTTCATAAAATATTTATTTTTTAACGAAGTATTTTTCACTGATAAATTTCCGGTTTAAATGTGTCCTTCAAATTTTTATTCCACATTGCATAAAAGATGCACAAAATTTTCATCCCACACCCTTGCCTATAAAATGATATATTTATACATATGCGTTGCGTATTAAGACACCCCCAAACTAGGAATTAACCTTCACTTCTGTTTATAGATTCAGATTTATATTTTCCATAAATCAGAAATTTTTAATGAAAACAATTTTGGGTACTATCTTGTTATATCTTCTTATCTCCCAACCAAATTTGCTAAAGCGCATATAACAGGATATAATTATTAGGTAAAAGTTGCTTAAAATTAATCGAAACGTACGTGAAAATTATTGAGTGCCCGGTTAGGTTAACTGTACGCCTTTGACGACTGGTTAGTTTAAGTCGTGATATTTTCGTTAGTTTTAACAAAAATACCACGACTTAACCAGTCGTCAAGGGTGTACAGTTGACCTAATCGGGCATTCAATTAACCTAACCTGGCATTCAATAATTTTCCCGTAGGTTTCAATGAATTTTAAACTACTTTTACATAATAATTATATCTTGTTATATACGCTATAGCATATAACGTTGCTATAGCAAATTTGGTAGGGAGATAACAGGATAGTACCAAATTTTGCTAATTTATTTTCTCCACATTTGCGTAATTGAATATCAAAATAGATGCACGACAAATAAATACAGTAATGACGGATCCTACAAGAGGATGCATTTCTGGACACTTCGCGTACGTTTCGACCATGAAAAATGTTCTCAACATTTTTAAGTGAAAAATTAAATACGTTCAAATACGATGAATTTTCTATATAAAATAATAAAAATAAAAATAAACCAAGCTTTCCTTTTTATCAAAAGTACTGAACATTTTTATAAAAATAATGAACACAATTCATAAAATAATATCGGTTTTATCAGTTTACCGATTTCAGTTCGATTCAGTTTCCCCTCCCTGATATATATATATATATATATATATATATATATATATATATATGGGAATGAACTCAGAATGGTTCCCTGAGGTTTTCCATGATAAGGTTCCATGAGGTCCATGAGGTTTTCTTTGATGTATTCAATGTGACATGAAGGAAGCGATTCTTTTGCATATATTGAGGTTCTAAATGTAGCTGGGGTAGGCTACTTTAACCCTAGATCCTGTTCCAAAGCTGGATCCTGTCTGCTTTGCAGACGGCTGGTGAGGGAAGCATGGAAAAACTATACGCGCTCACAACATGGTATCATATGTGGTGCCTTTATTTCATAATTAAATATAAAAATTATTAATTGAATTAAATATCTATACAAAATTGCCTCGGGATTGGCGACATAGCCTATTGGGAATGATATAATTGCCATACGTACAAAGAACCGGTATGTATGCATCGAGCCTCACAGAGCAACAAGAAAACCCAATTTATTGTTTAGTCTTCAAGAGAGAAGACCAAACAAAACTTTGCCAGATCAGCAAATAATGAAAACACAACGCGAAAAGGAACGGTTCTCAGAGCTGTTTATTGTACAGCGAACGCTTTAAACAGGGAGGATGTGCTTTTGTCTTCCCTAAAATTCTGAGTGAATTCCTTATAATAAACTTAATAATTAAAAAAAAAGGATAGGCCTATACCTGCAGGTATTTATATTGTGACTGCCTATATTAATTACATCAAGTTAACTCATCGCGTAGCTCCATCGTGGCGGCCTTACACCGAAAAAGATCGTGACGCCCAACATCGAAGCAAACTAAGATCCAGCAAAAAATAAGGTGGGACAATTTCTTTTCGTTCACATATAGGCATCTAAAATCCCGACGCTAAAATTACTGTAAACAATGAAATATGAAGAGGTCCTTTAAAGACCTACATATACATAACTCTCTAACAGAAAAACATAGGGCTTTTGTCGTTTAACTCTCCACTGAAATCTGCTGGAAATTTCCAACGGATGAGGGTGTCAGGCAATCAACCCATAGCCCTATATAATTTTTCATAGGAAGCTATATTTTTGGGACCTCTTTGCGAGTTACCCGTTGCCTACGTCGGGCTAGCATCATGAAAAAGAAAAACTATAGTATTTGTCATTTACCATTACTTATTCGGACTATAGTAGATTTAATTTTCCTAGAAGAGTTCCATGTTCCATGCACGGTCTGTGTGTATCATATTATATATATATATATATATATATATATATATATACACACAGAAACCGAGCGTACATATTTGATGGTATTATTTTTATATTAAACATTTTTTGAAAATTTAGATCCTTGTCATTGTTGCGTAACGAACATTTTCAATACCATCTCTTTCGTTCACTATAATGACGTTGTAATATGTATTATTTATACACGCGTATAATGGTATTATTCTATATTAAACTTTATTTTTGGAAATTAAATAATTGTTATAATGCGTATCTAATACTTGCATTATCTAATATTTTGCTTACTAAAGGCGTTGCAGTATGTATTATACGTACATAAAAAGGTATTATGGGGCCCTTTAAAAATTATGTAACGCTTTATTCCACCGAAATGTATATCCACTCCCCCACCCACCTATCCAACCACCCCCTAAAAAATTATGTAACATCAGACCTAACCCCCCATCCCACCCATGGCCGCCGGGAGGGCGGGGAAGCCGGTATAAATCCCCGGGATCCCGGACCTCAAAAAAGAATGATCGATTGGTGTGGCCTCGCTGGAAATAGAAATCGTTTCTCTTCCATCCTCCGAGAATGTGTCGGTGTTTCTGCCACCGGCATCTGTTATCACTTTTTTAGGGTGCCTGCTTCCCACTTGTGGAGTTAGTAGGCCTCGGGATTCGGTTTCCCAAACCTACAAAAGAGCCTGCTCTTAACGCCTGCGCGTGCCTGGTTGAGCTCGGGCGCGTCTTCTACTCACGCTCTCATTTCTGTTCTAGCTTTTCTTTACTTTTTTCCCATTTCTTCGTCTGTTCAAGTTTTTCTTCTTCACTGTCTTCTTTCTTGGTCACATCGATCATCGATCATCATCTCTAGGGGGCTCGCAAAGAGGGGGGATAAAATCTAAAAATATTAATAAAGCAATTGATTAAATAACAGAGGAAATATAATTAAGAAACACATTTTATAGAGATTATTATAGTCAAACTGAAACAGATAAAATCTTATCTGCGGTCCACCAATGCCCAAGACCGACTGACAGATCTGGGAACCATTGTAATTGAAAGCCAGTTAGCCCGTACTTTAAATTTCATCAGAATCATTTACCACTTTGCTAGAGAGAAGGCAAAGAAAGTACATTTCTAATTATGAAAATCTTGCCGTAAGTAATTGTCTTGCCTACATGGACTGGTACTGCATTTGTAAATTGTTTGGTGAAAGAATTAATATAATTGATTCGAAAAATAAAATGGTCATTTTCTTCTGAGTTGTTTATTCATACTGTATGTTTTTGAATAGTGACTTCGATATATAATCAATTTCCTTGTTATGTACACAAAAAACATTTATAATAAAATATTGAGTAAACGGGTTGGGGGGGGGGGGTCAATAAACCAATCCTTCCCCGGGGGCTGGGGCACCTCGCACCTCACATTGTCCTATAAAATGTTATTTTCAATAAATTGTTACTTCTCTTTTCCCCAAAACTTGTTACTCATCACTTACTCAAAACATCTTTTATGTATGATAATAATTTGTTATTCTCACCTATATTATATACACGACACGTGCTCAAATTACATCTTGCCATTTCCCAGTTTTATATATTTGTGGTGATAAAGTGTTATGTCACACTTGAGGTGACATTCCTCACCCTCATGTAACACTGTAACACCTGGCCTAACACTTCCCCACTCCCTTCTGCGTTACATAATTTTTGAATGGCCCCTAATTCTATACAGGGTGTTCCATTTAAATGGAACCAAAAGTAGTAATAAAGATTGAAAACGATATTGGTACCTTTATTAGCTTTCTTAAGTGTTTCTAGTGCTTAAACACCCCGGTCTACCAATCAGATTTGATGTTTGAGGCTTGAAAGTAAAAAGTCTAAATTAAAAACAATTTCTTCTGCAGAATCATATGAATTTCAAAAATACTTTATTTTATTTTATTCAATGAACCAATATTATCATAGTTTCTGCTTAGAGCGCTTATGAACCATAAAAAACGTATATGTAGATAGAAAATGAATTTTCAATGAAGAACTTTTATAATACAAGTGTATTGGTAACTTCTTTCAATTTTTAAAAAGTGTTGTGAGGACTTTGAAATTGTGAATACATTTGGTTCTAGATACCTATTTTGGCGCCCCTATCAAAAGTAATGGCACCCTATGGGTCATGAATGATATTATATTTTCAGACGTTTGTTAATTTGTTAAACTTTGGGCAAATATCTAAAAATTAAAACCGAAAGGAAAGAATTATCGATGTTAAAAGTTTTTCAAAATCGGCCTGAATAACAATACATGCCCAATCTGCCAATGCTAATCCGATGTAAAACAATGTTTTCTGACTTCGCACTGGTATTGCAAAAATATTAGGACTTTTGGATCCGACGGCGCCCCTAAAGTGACTTGCCCCTCCCTTTGTAAATTCCTAGATCCACAACTGCCTACGCATTACAATGACTTTATACAGCGATAATGTGGTAATTTAACGTCGCAAATTAATTTTGCTTTTATTTTTATTGTAAAGGTCGTTTTTGGTACATGAACTAATTTTTCTGTCAAGATTGTGCTAATCAGTGGCGGCTCGTGACTTTCAGTTATGGGGGTGCTGCCTCAGAAATTGCGAACAATTGTGTCGATTATATATATATATATACGAGAGAGAGAGAAAGTCGAATAGATAAATAGATAACTACTCACTACTCAGTCATAAAAATAAGTAAAATAGTATCATAAAATCAATTATAGGGTACTTACGCTTAACGGGTAATTTCGAATTTGCCAAAATTTTTATTTATAAGCAAACTCCATTCTTCTGTTTTTATTCTGAGCGAAAAAATATTCTAAGAAATGAAAGCTATATATTGTAAATAATCCAATTATTATATAATTAACTTCAATCTCACGACAAAAAATAAATGATAACGAATCATTGATAAATGCAATTCGGAAATTAAATTTCGAATTAGCAAACGGTACAGCAACACAACCACCACGTCAAACAAACAAATCGGCACTGCTCTGTCCACAGTGCTTTGGATCCTCTTAAACCCGCGATTCTGACTCGCTCTTCGTACGTCCGCCATCGAGGTTTCAAGCGTTTCGAACAAAATCTGGAACTGTTAAGTACGCAGTTCCACGGGAAGGCTGAAGCTACTTTCGTGATTCATTCGTTCGGCATTGAAATAGTTTAAGGAAAAAAGGATATAATCTGATTTAAAAACTCAAAGTTCATTGAAAAAAAACAATCAGAGAGGCTATTTTAAATATTTAAATATAAAGATCATAAGATCATGGGGGTGCTGCAGTTCCACAGTGCCTACCTGCGAGCCGCTCCTGGACTGCTAATGTTTCTGTTTTGCGAAATAATAGATATAATTCATGAAATATGTATCAGAATATTTATTCTGTAAAGAATCAAGTTTTTACACGTTTATTTTATATATTCACAGTTTTATACTTTCCATGAATCAGTAATTGTTAATGAAAAGAATTTTGGGTACTGTCCTGTTATCTCCCAGACCCAGAAAATTATGGTAAATTAATATTTTGCATTTTAAAACTTCTTTCTAATACTACAGAGTACAGGGTGTCCGAAAAGTGTATTTAAATATATAGTACTAAAATCTCTGCTAATACTATTGTTTTTTAATTAAATTTCGCATTAAATATTTTTTAAGTAACATATTTGATATTATAATTGTTACCTATAATACAAAATAATAATACGTACAAACTTAATTTCTATAAAAATTTAAGAAATTTTTTCAATAGTGTTTATAGAACGAAAAATATTTTATAATATATTTGACTTATAATTTTGGTTGAAAATTTTACTTGAAAAGTTTTTCGAACTGACGTTTATTTGATGAAGCATATTTTTGCAAAAAAATATTTTGGTATGTTCTTCATTTTGAAGAACATGAAAACATAGTGGAAGTATTCGTTTTTGTTTTTCGCGTGTGTGTGTGTGTGTGTGTGCTTTAATCTTTACTGTTATGTATTTTGCTAATGTTTTTGTTTTGGGAATACTGGATGTAGTTCATAAAATATTTATCACGATATTTATTTTTTAACATGAAGTATTTTTCACTGATAAATTTCCGGTTTAAAGGTGTCCTTCAAATTTTTATTCCACATTGCATAAAAGACGCACAAAATTTTCATCCACACACCCTTGCCTATAAAATGATATATTTATACATATGCGTTGCGTATTAAGACACCCCCAAAATAGGAATTAACCTTCACTTCTTTTATAGATTCAGATTTATATTTTCCATAAATCAGAAATTTTTAATGAAAACAATTTTGGGTACTATCTTGTTATATCTTCTTATCTCCCAACCAAATTTGCTATAGCGCATATAACAGGATATAATTATTAGGTAAAAGTTGCTTAAAATTAATCGAAACGTACGTGAAAATTATTGAATGCCCGGTTAGGTTAACTGTACGCCCTTGACGATTGGTTAGTTTAAGTCGTGATATTTTCGTTAGTTTTAACGAAAAAATGTATGTATATAGTCGTGATATTTTCGTTAGTTTTAACAAAAATACCACGACTTAACCGTCGTCAAGGGTTTACAGTTGACCTAACTAGGCATTCAATTAACCTAACCTGGCATTCAATAAGTTTCCCGTAGGTTCCAATGAATTTTAAGCAACTTTTACATAATAATTATATCTTGTTATATACGCTATAGCGTATAACATAGCGTATAACATTGCTATAGCAAATTTGGTAGGGAGGTAACAGGATAGTACCAAATTTTGCTAATTTATTTTCTCCACATTTGCGTAATTGGATATCAAAATAGATGCACGACAAATAAATACAGTAACGACGGATTCGACAAGAGGATGCATTCCTGGAAACTTCGCGTACGTTTCGACCATGAAAAATGTTCTTAACATTTTTAAGTGAAAAATTAAATACGTTCAAATACGATGAATTTTCTATATAAAATAATAAAAAATAAAAATAAACCAAGCTCTTTCCTTTTTATCAAAAGTACTGAACATTTTTATAAAAAAATGGTAATTTTCTTCAGAATTGTTTATTCATACTGTATATTTTGAATAGTGACTTGGACATATAATCAGTTTGCTTGTTATGTACACAAAACCATTTATAATAAAATACTGAGTAAACATGGGACTGGGCCATAAACCAATCCTTCCCCGGGGCCCGTGGCAGCTCTCGGCGGCCCTGCCCGACGTCACATTGCCCTATAAAATGTTATTTTCAATAAATTGTTACTTTTCTTTCCCCAAAACTTGTTACTCATCACTTACTCAAAACATCTTTTTATGTATGATAAATTGTTACTTTCACCAATATTATATACAAGACACGTGCTCAAATTACATATCTTCTCATTTCCCAGTTTTATATATTTGTGGTGATAAAGTATTATGTAACACTTGAGGTGACATCCCTCACCCCTATCTAACACATTGTAACACCTGCCCTAACACTCCCCCATCCCCTTCTGCGTTACATAATTTTTGAATGGCTCCTATTCTATACAGGGTATTGCATTTAAATGGAACCTCAGGTAGTAATAAAGATTGGAAAGGATATTGGTACCTTTATTAGCTTTATTTACTTTTATTACCTCACTTTACCTTTATACCTTATTTTTAGCTTCATTACCTTCTCAAATCTAGGAAAAAAGACATTATTAATTACTCCTTATGGTTCCATTTAAATGAAACACCTGTAGATTAAATGTTTTTTAAAGCAAATTTAGAAATACTTTTTTTGGGGGGGTTTTTTCTATTTTGAATGTTTATTTTGTCATTTGCCTTCCTTTTTTAAGTGTTTTTAGTGCCTAAACATCCGAGTCTACCAATCAGATTTGATGTTTGAGGCTTGAAAGTAGAAAATCTAAATTAAAAACAATTTCTTCTGCAGAATCATATGAATTTAATACTACTTTATTTTATTTTATTCTATCAACCAATACTATCATAGTTTTGCTTAGCGCTTATGAATCATAGAAAACATATATGTAGATAGAAAATGAATTTTTTATAATACAAGCGTACTGGTAACTTTCAATTTTTAAAAGGTTTTGTGAGCACTTTGAAAGTGTGAGTACTTTGGCTCTAGATACCTATTTGGTGCCCTATCGGAAGTAATGACGCCCCATGGGTCATGAATGATATTATATTTTCAGACGTTTGTTAATTTTTAAACGGTGGGCAAATATCTAGCAATTAAAACCGAAAGCAAAGAATTATCGATGTTAAAAGTTTTTCAAATTCGGCCTACACATTACAAGGACGTAATAGAGCGATAATGTGGTAATTTAACGTCACAAATTAATTTTGCTTTTATTTTTTTTGTAAAGGTGGTTAGAAAAAACTATATAGGGCTATGGGTTGATTGCCTGTTACCTTCATCCGTTGGAAATTTCCAGCAGATTTCAGTGGAGAGTTAACGACAAAAGTCCTACGTTTTTTCGTTAGAGAGTTATGTATATGTAAGTCCTTAAAGGCCCTCTGTTTATTTGCCTTCGGTATTTGCGCTGCCTAATGGTAAAGAAAGGAATTGCCTTACCTTATTATTTCGTTGGGCCTCGCTTCTGTTTCGATGTAGGGCCGTGGTACGATGGAATTAAACAATGAGTTGATTTGATGTAACTAATATAGGCAGTCACTATTTAAATACCTGAAGGAATAGACCTATCCTTTTTATAGTTATTAGGTTTTATATTATGAGGATTTCACTCAGAACTTATAGGAAGATAAAGTACATCTTCCTTGCTTAAAGCATCGCTGTAACATAAGCAGCTCAGAGTGCCGCCAGTATAATATAATCGTTAGGAATCTGCTGATTCTTCAAAGTTCGTTGACTCTTCTCTCGATGTAATTTTCACGAGTCAGCAATGAAAAATGTTGAACACGAAATAAATTTGGTTTTCTTGTTGTTATGCAGGCCCGATGCCTACATATGGATTCTACGTACAGTATGTATGGCAATTATTTTCATTCCCAATAGGCTATGTCGCCAATCCCGAGGCAATTTTGTAGATATTTAATTCAATTAATTATTAATTTATATTTAATTACGGAATAAAGGTACCACATACAATACCATATTGTAAACATGTATAGTTTTTCCATAGGTCGTTTTGGTGCATGAACTAATTTTATTGTCGATTGTGCTAATGTTTCTGTTTTGCGAAATAATAGATATAATTCATGAACTATGTATCAGAATATTTATTCTGTAAAGAATGAAGTTTTTTCACTTTTATTTTATATATTCACAGTTTTATACTTCTCATAAATCAGAAATTGTTAATGAAAAGAATTTTGGGTACTATCCTGTTATCTCCTACACCCAGAAAATCATGGTAAATTAATATTTGCATTTTAAAACTTCTTTCTAATAGTACAGGGTGTCCGAAAAGTGTATTATAAATATATAGTACTAAAATCTCTGCTAATTCTATTGTTTTTTTAATTAAATTTCTCATTATATATTTTTTAAGTAACATATTTGATATTATAATTGTTACCCATAATAAATAATAGTAATATGTATGAACTTAATTTTTATAAATTTTATGAAATTTTTTCAATAATGTTTATAAAACAAGATATATTTTATAAAACATTTGACTTTTAATATTGTGTGAAAACTTTACTTGAAAAGATTTTCCAACTTTTTTCTCGCCTTTTAGTCTATTTCTGAATGAATATATATTTTGGTATGTTCTTTAGTGTGAAGAACATAAAACAATAGAAATATATTTTTTTTCTTGTTCGTGTGTGTGCTTTACTCTTTATTTTCAAGAATATTGGTAAGTTTTTTGTTTGGGAAATATTGGATGTAATTCATAAAATACGTATCACAAGAACAAATTGCAGTTACAGAGCAAAATTCCTAAAATACGATACACTCAATACATAAACAAATTAACTAAAATAATCAAAATTGCAAAATATAACTTTATAACAATCAATTTTCCAAACATAAAAGAGACATGAAACCCACTTGGACAACCATAAACAATCTTCTTGGAAAACAAATTAAGGAAAATTCAATAGAGAAATTAAATGTTGATAATAAAGAAATTACTGATGATACTGCTATTGCAGACTCTTTAAATGCACATTTTACTTCAATAGCGGATAAGCTTCGTTCACAATTAATAAATAATGATCACTCACCTCTAGAATACTGTATATGCCACCCAGCCCATTAAATTAATTTTCTTTTGTTCCTGCTACCTCTCCTGAGGTCCAGAATATTATTGGTAAATTAAAAAAATACAAAAAATAACATTCATAACATTGCTGTACCTATATTTACACTTGTTAAAGATAAGATATCTGTAACTTTGGCTAAGATTATCAATCAAAGTATTTCCAAAGTAATATTCCCATCAATGCTAAAAACTGGTTGTATAACACCCCTTTTTAAAGGGGGTGATCCTACACTAGCAACAAATTACAGGCCGGTGTGTGTTCATTATCTGTGTTCAGCAAAATTTTTGAAAAAATTGCAAAATGTAGAATGCAGCTATATTTAGAATCCTACAATTTATTATCTCCAAATCAATATGGCTTCCGTAATAATAAAACAACGGAAATGGCTATTTTAAATCTTATGGAATATGTAAATATAGCTAAGGAGAACAAAGCCATAATGATATCAATATTTATGGATTTGAGTAAGGCGTTTGATGTAATAGACCATAATATTCTACTTAATAAATTATATTGCTATGGCTTTAGAGGAGCAATCAGTGATTGGTTTAAAAGTTATTTGTCCAATAGATATCATTTTGTATCAGTAAATAAGGTTTGCTCAACTAAAGCGCTTGTCAAACATGGTGTGCCACAGGGCTCAGTTCTGGGTCCATTGTTATTTTTATTATATATAAATGACCTTCCACGTTCATCTGATATAATGAACTTCATAATGTTTGCAGATGATACAACTGTTCTTTTTCTTGCAATGATGTTAATACAGCTAAGAATATATTTCATTCAGAATTCATTAGTGTAATGAAGTGGTTGACCACCAATAAACTCTTCCTAAATACCAGTAAAACAAATGTCATTATTTTTACTAATAAAAGAAATGTATATCTTGATGAATTAATGTTAATGAAATTGCCATAAAAGAGTGTACTGTAACAAAATTTCTTGGTGTAATGCTAGATAAGAATTTGCAATGGAGTGATCATGTAAATTATATCGCGAAAAAGATTTCAAGGAGCGTTGCTATAATGTTTAAACTTAGAAATGTAGTCCCTAAACAAGTTTTATTGACTCTTTATCATACTCTTGTTCTTCCTTACATAACATACTGCACCCTTGTTTTGGAAAACTCCGTTAACAACGCATTAAATGGTATCCTTGTCATCCAAAAACGAGCAATAAGGTTATTATCTGATGCTGATTTCCTTGATCACTCTAGTGCATTATTTAAAGAGCTAAACGTACTAAAGCTCAACGATATAACCAAATTGGCACATTTTATTTTTATTTACAAGTGTAAGAACAAAATCATTAACTTACAATGGGTAAATAGATATTTTGTAATTCATCAAGAAATCCACTCGTATCGGACCAGAAATAGATCAAAGCATGTTATACCTCAATTTAAATTGTCTTCATCTCAAAAACTACCCATTTTCATTGGATTGAAACTATGGAATGACTTGCATGCCGATATAACAAATATTGTGAATGTAATTTTGTTTAAAACCAAGTTGAAATCCCGATTAACAATGGCATACCATAAAAAATCTAGGATTAATATTGTTTAATATTGTAATACATGTTTTAACTATTAATAATACTTATTTCCTTATTTATTTATTTACTATTATTAATTAATAACAACTAGCTGCTTATTTTTAATAAGAGCCCAGTAAAGCCTAAAGCTTAAGGGCCAAATTAAATAAAATAAATAGTCGAGTTTCAAAATTATTCATGTCATTCTAAATTGAAAAAATGTATTTATTTTATTATTATTAATAAAAGTTATTCTATTCTATTCTATATTTGTTTTTTAACATGAATTATTTTTCACTTTGGTAAATTTCCGGTTTAAAGGCGTCCTTCAAATTTTTATTCCACATGCATAAAAGATGCACTATTGGATTGGAAATAATTTATTTATGAACTTTGTGAAGGTGGAGAAAGAACCTAACCTAACCCGGGCATTATTCGATCTAATCCAGGCATTAATAATAATAATAACTTAAAAAACAAAGACACACGCCTTTCCTTTACAACGTCAAAAAATGTGACTAATTTTAGCACCAAGAATGAAATGTTACATTACTGAGAAGTTGGAAACGGAAACCTAAAAGCTTAGATTTGCTTCTGATAAAGACGATGGCTGTCAAAAATATATTATCTTTTATTTATAAAATACACAAAATTATAAAATTTTCATCCACACTCTTACTAACAGGCACAAACTTTGGACACCAGCAGGAAAAACATCACTCATATACAAACAACATATTCGCTCAGTTATGGACTATGCTAGCCCATGCTGGGCACCCATTATCTCAAACACACACATAAACACCTTACAGACAATACAAAACAACGCACTTCGTATCATTACAGGATGTACTCAAACAACACCAATAGAACACTTGCACACAGAAACAAAAATACTGAAAGTTAGGGAACATTTAGATATGAGGGGAACACAATTCATGGCAGCAGCGACAACTAATTAGCCCACAACACCCTTGCCACTACATGTACAATCATGCACTATCACCTTGCACCATTAAGGTAACACCAGAGAGACATTATAACCAAATACTCCATTCCATACCACGCCCCACAGACATCACACAGTACAGAAAACACACACACACACACACACCTAACCCACAAAGCACTGACACGACTCGGTCCGAATGCGGTCCTAAGTGCGAAGCCGCCACCCATTGACAGGTCAGAGACCAGCCTGAGCAGATCGGATTGAGTTAACTTAGCACGATTCATGTGGACATCACCCCAACTTACAGACATATAAACACAGACTAGACAACTCCATAGACGACACCTGCCATCTGTGCCAGGACACACCACAAACAATTAAACACATTATAACAGACTGTACCGCTCTAGCACAACATAGAACACAACACAACATCACTAGTGCGCTGAACCTCTGGTCTACTCCGAAGAAAGCGATGGGTTACCTGCGTGCCGACGGCTTGCACGATCAGGGTGGGCTGATCGGCAACCAACAACAACGAAAACAACTCTCTTCTCACAGTCTTCTTTTAGATCGTCAGTATGGGTTCCGCAAGGGACGTTCCACTGGCGATTTTGCATATCTCTTTCATTCTTGGTCATCCTCCTTTCGGGATTTCGGTGAAACTTTTGCTATTACGCTAGACATATCAAAAGCTTTTGATAGAGTTCGTTACAAATCTTTAATTTCCAAACTGCACTCCTTCCGTTTATCTCCTTCTATCTGTGCCTTCCTCTCTAATTTCTCTACTGGCCGATTGATAGCTGCGGTTGTAGATGACCACTGTTTTTCTCCTAAAGCTATTAACAGTGGTGTTCCTCAGGGTTCTGTCCTGTCACCCACTCTTTTCCTTTTATTTATTAATGATCTTGTAATTCGCACTTCCTGTCCTATCCACTCCTGTGCCGATGATTCCACTCTTCATTTCTCCACCCGTTTCCCAAAGTGTCCCTCACAGCAGTCACTTCATGATTCGCGTGGGATGGCTATGGGACACCTGACCTCTGATCTTTCTGCTATATCTGATCGGGGCAGAGAAAACCTTATGGCTTTCAATGCCTCAAAAACTCAGTTCCTCCATCTGTATACTCGTCATAATCTTCTGCACAACTATCCCCTTCTCTTCAACAACACACAACTGAATCCTTCCTCTTCTTTTAACATTCTTGGCGTTTCCTTTTCTCGTGATCTTTCCTGCAAAGATCACATATACTGTCTTTCTAAGACAGCTTCTAAAAGGTTAGGTATGCTGTACTGCCAACGCAGTTTCTTCACCCCGACTCAGTTGCTATTTCTGTACAGGGGTCTTGTTCGCCCTGTATGGAGTGCTACCCCGACTTATGAGCGCAGGACAAATGAGCGCCGACAAATGAGCGCCAAGACAATTAAGCGCAAAACAATAACCTTACCTAGCCTAACCTAACCTAACTACATTATTTTTAGCATCCTTAATAAATATTGTTTTTTTAACATCCTTAATAAATATTTGTTCAAGCTTATTTTGTTTCTTTTATCCAGTTTTTATTTGCTTGCTCTCGCTCAATTGTTTTGCGCTCTTTTGTTTTTGCACAAAACAATAACCTAACCTAACCTAACCTTTTATCAGTTTTTAGTTGCTTGCTCGCTCAATTGTTTTGCGCTCTTTTGTTTTTGCGCAAAACAATAACCTAACCTAACCTTTTATCCAGTTTTTAGTTGCTTGCTCTCGCTCAATTGTTTTGCGCTCTTTTGT
Source organism: Bathynomus jamesi (assembly GCA_023014485.1). Classification (NCBI taxonomy): domain Eukaryota; kingdom Metazoa; phylum Arthropoda; class Malacostraca; order Isopoda; family Cirolanidae; genus Bathynomus; species Bathynomus jamesi. Next base: position 17,347 of record JAJOZX010012268.1, read on the forward strand.
TTTTGCGCAAAACAATAACTTAACCTAACCCAACTACATTATTTTTTACATCCTCAATAAATATTGTTTTTTTAACATCCTTAATAAATATTTGTTCAAACTTATTTTGTTTTTTTATCCAGTTTTATTTGCTTGCGCTCTTTTGTCTTGCGCTTAATTGTCTTGGCGTTCAATTGTCGGCGCTCATTTGTCCTGCACCCAATTGTCTTGTCACGGTATGGAGTATGCTTATCATGTGTGGGTGGCTGAACCCACACAGCAGTACTTCACCGTGTGTAATCAAAGGCTTTTCGTCTCATCAATTCCTTGCCTCTTACTAATTATCTTCAATTTCTCTCTGTTCGCCGCAATGTTGCTTCACTCTCTCTTTACTCTCGCTATTATAACAGACATTGATCTTCTGAATCCTCTAACTGCATGCCTCCTCCTTTAAGGAGAACAAACAGGCAGTACCAGACTGTCTACACTTTCTCATTCCTTTTCTGTCCATCTATCTAATGCAAGGGTTAATCAGTATTGTCAGTCTTTTATCTACTCAACCGGCCAATTCTTCGACAGTTGTTGAACAGTCTTCTTCAAATGCGGCTAACAGCAGATCATCATCAAACTCAGCAGGGCGTCCAGAGCGTGCTGCATCTGTCAAACAGCAGTCACCATTCCTAAACTTTTGAAACCATCTTTGACATTTCCTCACACGCAGAATATCGTTGCCATAAACGTCCTCAATGTTTCGCGTTGCTTCAGTAGCACTATTCCCTTTTTTGAACTCGTAAAGCATTATATGCCTGATACACTCTTCTGATACCGCCATGTTATGAGGGGTTCACATAAAGCAAAACACACGTCTTCACTGGTCAAGGTCTGTAAAGCATGTAGCGAAACACGATAGATTTCCTCTCAGATATAACCTTCGGAAAATTTATGCTTAACCGAGTAGGACTAGTTTAAACTTAATCCATCATAAAAAACGACATTACTTATGGGATGACCTGATATATATATATATATATATATATATATATATATATATATAATATAAGCAAACAACCACAAGGAAAAGGAAACACAAAGTCCGAGCGCTTTGTGATATATATCACGAAAGCGCTCGGACTTTGTGTTTCCTTTTCTTTGTGGTTGTTTGCTTATTAATAAGGTCACGTGTTATTTTGTGATTCTAGTGCATATATATATATATATATATAAAACCTTGATTTTGCTCAACCCGAATTGTTCATTGTGACGAAGGTCAAGCTTGTCACTCCAACTTAGACTTACTTTTTAACGTAAAATCCGAACCACTCCCCACAAAAAATTACCAAGTCCTCTCCGGACCGATCTCGCTACCTCCTGAACAGCAGCATCCTTGCGTCTTAATCACTAGGTACCCAGGTTATCCATTTATCTACCAACCAAATTTTATTGTGTGGAAGGATGAACAGCTGGGTTTTACAGCGCGCCTCCTGCCGGTACTAGGTCTCAATCCCAGAACCGATGGGTTCGTAGTCAGTGATGCTAATTACTACACCACCGAGGTATATATATATATGTATATATAACAGGGCTGGGAAACTGATATATTTTTAAGTCCAGTTTTCGATTTCAGTTTAAGTTTGAAGAATATCGTTTCAGTTTCGATTTGTTTTAATTTTTTTTCGATTCGAGTTTTATATTTTTCGGTTTGATTCAACTTAAATTTCGATTCAGTTTTTTTTCAGATGAGAGGAAACACAAGGAGATTAGAGTAACATTCCAAAGGATTAACATTTGAGTAGAAGTTTAGTCATTCCCACGGATTATCTCACACTTATGTAGATATAGATAGTATAGCTATTAGCGAACTGAAAAATTTAGTGGTCAGAAAAAACTGAATGCGTCCTTACCAAGTGATTAAACTTAGGTCAACGAAAGGAGCACAGTCATTATTGAAAAGTATTTTGATATGGATAAAAATTTTCCTCCCTAATTCTTTTTCTTTCATTTTTAAACCCATTGTCTCTAGTACTTTCAGCTGCGTTATTTTCTACATCGAAATAAAGGATAAATGGATATTTTAAATCGATACAAATGTTAAGTCTCAAAAAAGGAAAATAATTCTCTTTATTTATTTTTTTGCAATCCAAATGCTCCTCAAAACTGAAACGCATAATTGTATTTTTAATCTATTAGAATTCAGATTTCAGTTTTTGATTGTTTTTCAATTTCAGTTCGAATTTCGATTTAGTTGTCAGAATTTTTTTCAGTTCGAGTTTTTTTTCGATTTCAGTTCATAAAATAATATCGGTTTTATCAGTTTATCGATTCCAGTTCGATTCAGTTTCCATCCCATATATATATATATACATATATATATACACAAACTCAGAATGGTCCCCTGAGGAACTTATATGTTAAACACAGACCGTACATGGAACAAGGAACTCTTCTGGGAAATTACATCCACTATAGTTCGAATAAGTAATGATATTGACAAATGACAAATCCCAAAGCTGGATCCTATCTGCTTTGCAGATAGCTGGTGAGGGAAGTATATTTTTTGGGGCTTTGCGAGTAACCGGTGTCCACGTTGGGCTTTCAATCATGAAAAAGAAAAAACTATAGTATTTGTCATTTATCATTACTTATTCGAACTATAGTGGATGTAATTTCTCAGAAGAGTTCCTTGTTCCATGCACGGTCTGTGTTTAACATATATCATATATATGATGATAAAAGCACGAAGGAAAGGAAACACAGAGTGGTGCTCAAGCGCTTTTCGTCTAATGACATCCTCAGGAACACTGAAGTAAATAAAGAGTTCAAGGACTATATATTAGGTTACAAAAAAAAATATAATGTATATATAATAAATATAGAAATAAAAATTGTGGGAGGAGCATACACATTTGTAAGGAAAACTACATTTAGCACCCCCCCCCCCCCCAATAATAAAATAAAAATTAAAAATAAATTAAATAAAAATTGTAAGAGGAGCATAAAATTTTGGTCGTTTATACTTTCTTATATATATATATATATATATATATGAAAATTAAATCTGTCCAGCTGGTTCTTGAAGTTATTCAGGTTGGTGTGCTGGAGATTCCTCACTTCTTTTGGAAGGACATTGAAAAGCTTTGGGCCCCGTATTCTGAGAGTATTTTCCATGCTCGTTTTCATGCTCCTTGTCCCACCGCAGCTGGGACCGTACAAAATCTGCCTCTTCTCTCATTCCAGTTTGTTTCTATTTCATTTCTGAGGTTAGGGACAGAGCCCTCAAGTATGTTCCATATGTATATTATTGTGTACCGCTCTCGCCTTCTTTCAAGAGAGTAGAGTTCCAGGGATTGTAGTCGAGACCAGTAGTCTTCACCTTCCGTTTCCTTCATCTTAGACGTAAAAGTCCTTTGTATAGCTTCAATGTTCGCAATGTCTCTTTTTCTGTGTGGGCTTGTGAGTACTGAGCAATACTCAATTATTGGTAGGACTAGACTCTTCATAATTTGGCAGTATATATATATATATATATATATATATATATACAGGCGTCCCAAAAAAATGTATACACACTTTAAATAATTATAAAGGCAGTGTTTATTAAAATACATTTCATTTTCAAAATGTAATAGAATCTACAGACATTATTTAATTGTTTTGTCAACGCCTGTTTTCAAACTGACGTCCGTTCTGGTCCAGGCACTGCTGATAACGCGAAGCAATGGAATCGCAAACATCACGAAAACATTTCGTTTGGTATTGTGTGCATTCTCGTTCAATGGCTGCTCTCAATTCAGCGACTGTTGCAGGTTTTATAGCGTAGACTTTGTCTTTAAGTATCCCCATAAAAAAAGTCTAGTGGTGTGAGTCTGGTGAACGCGGAGGGTATTCTACGAAACCCCTTCGTCCAATCCACATCCACATCGTGCCAAGTACCACTCGCAATACTCCACTCTCGGTCCGGATCATCATCATCATCTTCATTAATAGCATGGACTAATCTTGGAATGTAACTTTCCATTGAGAGCGCTTCAAAATGCGTTGGACAGACGATTCTGAAATTCTACCTCACGACTCGCTTGCCGCACAGATTTCTTGGACTTTGGTGATACGTTTCCAGTACTCTTTCTTGCTTTGTGGGGCTTGTCGATGTCCGTGGTCTTCCGGAACGCTTCTTGTGGACATTCTGAACAGTTCCATCGGCTTCAAACTTATCTCTAATTCGAGTGATGGTAAGTCGCGTTGGTGGATCTGTTTGAAACTCCCTCCTAAACTGTCTTTGCACTTCAACTGCGTCGTTTTCACACTTCAAAGCTTAGTCTGACTGCCATTATTAATTCTAATGGGTTTAACTTGGAAAGAAAGAAACATCAATGAGCTATCAGCTGTTAAAGTGTGTATACATTTTTTTGGGACGCCCTGTATATATATATATATATATATAATATATATAATATATATATATATAATATATATATATATTATATATATATATATACACATATATATACACATACAGATACAACATATATAAGGGAAAATTACCAAAGGTTTAGCACTCCGCCCTTCTTGGCTAAATCCGTTCTGAAGGAATTCAAAACAACGGGATCGATTTGAAAAAGACCTTTGCTCATGTTAAAGTTATTTGTAAGTTGAATAATAGCAGACTCAAGAATATTTCTATTAACAATGTTGCTAGAGTGAAACAAAACTGAAGCATTATTCCAATCAATACAATGGGATAACTCTGACAAATGGACAAAAAGGGCACTGGACGACTGTCCCGTTCTAGCGGAATATTGATGCTGTTTTACACGCGTGTGCAAATCCTTTCCCGTCTGACCAATGTAAAAGGAATCACATTGTTTACAACCAATTTTATAGATAATGCCTGAATTATTGGTAGGGCTATTTTTTACTATGATATTTTTCACAATATTGTTATATGAAAATACTACATTAATATCCAAAAGTTTAAGTACATTAGCAATGCCTAAAAGCCCGGGAAAAATGGAAGTACTAAAATATTCTTTGACAAAGTGCGAGTGTTATTATTCACACGATAGAAGGTTCGTTTTGCCTTGTTAAGACAAGATTCCATAAACGCAGGTGGTAGCACAGATCACTTCCAATACCGTTGATTTTTTCCCAATTCGGCATCGATGTATTCCGGACTGGCGATCCTAAGAGCGCGGAGAAACATTGAAGAAAATATGGCCTTCTTAATGGAGGTGTCATGTCCAGAGTAAAAGTGTACGTAGGACAAATTGTTTGTTTTTTCCGATAGATACTAAACTTAAAACCTGGCTTTCCCTATGTACACGCACATCCAAAAACGGGATTAAGTTGTCTTGTTCCACTTCTAAAGTAAACTTAATGGAGGGGACTTGATCATTTAACTGAAGGAGGAAATCATCCAGGTCGCGATTCATGGGCCAGATACACAAAATATCGTCGACGTACCGCAACCATGGGATGCCAACCCTCAGGATTTCGGAATGTAAGTAATTTCGAAAAACTCCATATAAATATTGGAGATGAGGGGCGACAAGGGGTTGCCCATAGCCATCCCAAGAACCTGTTGATAATACTCGCTATTGAAAGTGAATTTACAGACTTTGATGCAAAGCTTAATAAGTTCCAAAACGATGTGTGCATGTAGTGGCAGGTCGTACTTATGGTTGCGGTACGTCGACGATATTTTGTGTATCTGGCCCATGAATCGTGACCTGGATGACTTCCTCCTTCAGTTAAATGATCAAGTCCCTCCATTAAGTTTACTTTAGAAGTGGAACAAGACAACTCAATCCCGTTTTTGGATGTGCGTGTACATAGGGAAAGCCCAGGTTTTAAGTTTAGTATCTATCGGAAAAAACAAAACAATTTGTCCTACGTACACTTTTACTCTGGACATGACACCCACATTAAGAAGGTCATATTTTCTTCAATGTTTCTCCGCGCTCTTAGGATCGCCAGTCCGGAATACATTGATGCCGAATGGGAAAAATCAACGTTATTGGAAGTGATCTGTGCTACCCACCTGCGTTTATGGAATCTTGTTAACAAGGCAAAACGAACCTTCTATCGTGTGAATAATAACACTCGCACTTTGTCAAAGAATATTTTAGTACTTCCATTTTTCCCGGGCTTTTTAGGCATTGCTAATGTACTTAAACTTTGGATATTAATGTAGTATTTTCATATAACAATATTGTGAAAAATATCTTAGTAAAAAAATAGCCCTACCAGTAATTCAGGCATTATCTATAAAATTGGTTGTAAACAATCCATTTGATCTTGTGTTGAATTCGGGCAAAGTGCTAAAATTGGTAGTTTTCCTTACAAATGTGTATGCTCCTCCCACAATTTTTATTTCTATATTTATATATATATATATATAAATAATATATATATATAACTTATATAATATATATATATATATATATGAATGAACTCAGAATGGTTCCCTGAGTTTTTTATGATACACACAGACCGTGCATGGAACAAGGAACTCTTCTGGGATAATTAAATCCACTATAGTCCGAATAAGTAATGGTAAATGACAAATACCATAGTTTTTTTTTCATGATGCGCCCGACGTGTATATATATTAGGCCTGGGCGATTAATCGAAAATGTCGATTCGGGTCGATTCAGTAAAGAATCGAAACCGACCAGACTTAGAGCTAAAAAATTTCGATTCTTCGATTCGCTAACTGTAACCTGTTGAGACGATAAATTGGCACTATCCCAAAACCATGGAATGTCGAAACCATGGAATAACAGTTGAGAAAATAAATAAATATAATATATATATTATATTATTATAACTTATAATAGCATGATAATATAATAACGTTATAAAATAGTTGGATTTGAGAGATTATGCTTTTATAAAGATCTGAGTGTGCTCAATGCGCATGGTCAGCTTTTGATTTTGTGATGTCACAGAATCACGTGCGCGCGCCTTGCGGTGTGACAAATTTGGACTGGTTCTTTGGGTTCATTTGTTTATTAAGCTTTTCAGTATGTTGTTGCTCGTGCATGTATGTTGTTCTGTTGGTGCTGGTGCATGTAAATTGTAAAGTATAGGTGAGTGCAGTGTACAGTCGCAGTCGAATCGAATCGAGAATCGAAAACAAGTGGCCGAATCGAAAATCGAATCGAAATAAAAATATCCAAATCGCACACCCTTAATATATATATATATATATATATATATGCACTAAAATCACAGAATAACCGAGCGTACATAATTAATGGTATTTTTATATTAAACATTTTTTAAAAATTTAAATCCTTGTCATTATTGCGTAACTAACGAACATTTTCAATACCATCGCTTTTGTTCACTATAATGACGTTGTAATATGTATTATTTATACCGCGTATAATGGTATTATTCTATATTAAACTTTATTTTTGGAAATTAAATAATTGTTATAATGCGTATCTAATATTTGCATTATCTAATATTTTGCTTACTAAAGGCGTTGCAATATGTATTATACGCACACAAAAAGGTATTATGGGGCCATTTAAAAATTATGTAACGCATTTTTTCCAGAAAAATTTATACCCCCTTCCCCACCCACCTATCCAATCACCCCCTAAAAAATTATGTAACATCAACACTAACCACCCACCCCACCCAGGGCCTCCGAGAGGGCGGGGAAGCTGGTATAAATCCCCGGGGCCCAGACCTCTAGAAAGAATAATCGATTGGTGTGGCCTCGCTGGAGATACAGATCTTTTCTCTTCCATCCTCCGAGAATGTGTCGGTGGTTCTGCCACCGGCATCTGTTGTCACTTTTTTTAGGGGGCCTGGTCCCCACTTGTGGGGTTAGTAGGCTTCGGGGTTCGGATCCCCAAACCTACAAAAGAGCCTGCTCTTAACTCCTGCGCGTGCTTGGTTGAGCTCGGGCGCCTGTCTTCTACTCACGCTCTCGTTTCTGTTCCACCCTTTCTCTACTTCTTTCCCATTTCTTCGTCTGTTCAAGTTTTTCTTCTTCACTATCCTCTTTCTTGGTCACATCGATCATTGATCATCATCTCTAGGAGGGCCTGAAAGAGGAGGGCTAAAATCTAAAAATATTAATAAAGCAATTGATTAAATAACAGAGAGGAAATATAAATAATGAACACATTTTATAGAAATTATCATAGTCAAACTGAAACAGATAAAATATAATCCGCGGTCCACCAATGCTCAAGACCGACTGACAGATCTGGGAACCATTGTAATTGAAAGCCAGTTAGCCCGTACTTTAAATTTCATCAGAATCATTTACCACTTTGCTAGAGAGAAGGCAAAGAAAGTACGCTTCTAATTATGAAAATCTTGCAGTAAACAATTGTCTTGCCTGCATGGACTGGTACTGCATTTGTAAATTGTTTGATGATAGAATTAATATAATTGGTTCGAAAAATAAAATGGTCATTTTCTTCTGAATTGTTTATTCACACTGTATATTTTGAATAGTGACTTGGACATATAATCAGTTTGCTTGTTATGTACACAAAAACCATTTATAATAAAATACTGAGTAAACAGGGGGTGGGCCATAAACCAATCCTTCCCCGGGACCCGTGGCAGCTTTCGGCGGCCTGCCCCCACCTCACATTGCCCTATAAAATGTTATTTTCAATAAATTGTTACTTCTCTTTCCCCAAAACTTGTTACTCATGAGCTATCACTTACTCAAAACATCTTTTTATGTAAGATAATAATTTGTTACTTTCACCTATATTATATACAAGACACGTGCTCAAATTACATATCTTGTCATTTCCCAGTTTATATATTTGTGGTGATAAAGTATTATGTAACACTTGAAGTGACATCCCTCACCCCGATCTAACATACTGTAACACCTGCCCTAACACTCCCCCATCCCCTTCTGCGTTACATAATTTTTGAATGGCTCCTATTCTATACAAGGTGTTCCATTTAAATGGAACCATAGGTAGTAATAAAGATTGAAAAGGATATTGTACTTTTATTAGCTTTATTTACTTTTATTACTTTACTTTACCTTTATTACCTTATTATTACCTTTATTACGTTTACCTTCTCAAATCTATGAAAAAAGACATTATTAATTACTCCCTATGGTTCCATTTAAATGAAACACCCTGGAGATTAAACGGTTTTTTTTAAGCAAATTTAGAAATACTTTTTTGGAGGGGGTTTCTTCTATTTTGAATGTTTATTTTGTCATTTGCCTTCCATTTTTAAGTGTTTTTAGTGCCTAAACATCCGAGGCTACCAATCAGATTTGATGTTTGAGGCTTGAAAGTAAAAAATCTAAATTAAAAACAATTTCTTCTGCAGAATCATATGAATTTTAATAATACTTTATTTTATTTTATTCTAACAACCAATACTATCATAGTTTCTGCTGAGCGCTTATGAATCATAGAAAACGTATATGTACATAGAAAATGAAGTTTTTATAATACAAACGTACTGGTAACTCTTTCAATTTTTAAAAGGTGTTGTGAGGACCTTGAAAGTGTCAGTACTTTTGGCTCTAGATACCTATTTTGGCGCTCCTAAGAGAAGTAATGGCACCCCATGGGTCATGAATGATATTATATTTTCAGACATTTGTTAAACTTTGGGCAAATATCTAGCAATTAAAACCGAAAGTAAAGAATTATCGATGTTAAAAGTTTTTCAAATTCGGCCTGAATAACAACACATGCCCAATCCGCCAATGCCAATCCGATGTAAAACAATGGTTTTTGACTTAGCACTGGTATTGCAAAAGTATAAGGACCTTTGGATCCGACGGCGCCCCTAAAGTGATTTGCCCCTCCCTTTGTAAATTCGTAGATCCACAACTGCCTACACACTATAAGGTCTTAATACAGCGATAATGTGGTAATTTAACGTCGCAAATTAATTTTGCTTATATTTTTATTGAAAGGTCGTTTTGGTGCATGAACTAGTTTTACTGTCAAGATTGTGTTAATGTTTCTGTTCTGCGAAATAATAGATATAATTCATGAAATATGTATCAGAATATTTATTCTGTAAAGAATGAAGTTTTTTCACTTTTACTTTATATATTCGCAGTTTTATACTTTCCATAATCAGAAATTGTTAATGAAAAGAATTCTATCTGTTATCTCCCAGACCCAGAAAATCATGGTAAATTAATATTTTGCATTTTAAAACTTCTTTCTAATACTACAGGGTGTCCGAAAAGTGTATTTTAAATATATAGTACTAAAATCTCTGCTAATACTATCGTTTTTTTAATTAAATTTTGCATTATATATTTTTTAAGTAACATATTTGATATTAGAATTGTTACCCATAATAAATAACAGTAATATGTATAAAATTAATTTCTATAAAAATTTAAGAATTTTTTTCAATAATTTTTGTACAACAAAAAATATTTTATAATATATTTGACTTATAATTTTTCGTGAAAATGTTACTTGAAAATGTAGTCAAACATCTTTATATGCGATAAAGTCATGTATTTTTTCTGATAATATTTTGGTATGTTCTTCATTACGAGAACATAGAGAAATAATGATAATATTTTTTTTTTGTTTGTGTCGCGCTTTATATATTTGCTGGTATGCATTTTGCTAATGTCTCGTTGTTTTGGGAAGTATTGGATGTAATACATATCCAATATTTGTGTTTTAATATGAAATATTTTTAACTTTGGTAAATTTCTGTTTTAAAGGCGTACTTCAAATTTTTATTCCACACGTATGAAAGATGCACAAAATTTTCATCCCACACTCTTGCCTATAAAATGATATATTCATATATATGTGTTGCTATTAAGACACCCACAAACTAGGAATTAACCTTCACTTCTAGTTTATAGATTCAGATTTATATTTTCCATAAATCAGAAATTTTTAATGAAAAGAATTTTGGGTACTATCTTATATCTTTTTACCTCCCAACCAAATTTGCTACAGCGCATTAACAAGATATAATTATTAGGTAAAAGTTGCTTAAAATTAATCGAAATGTACGTGAAAATTATTGAATGCCCGGTTAGGTCAACTGTACGCCCTTGACGATTAGTTAGGTTAAGGCGTGATATTTTCGTTAGTTTTAACAAAAATACCACGACTTAACCAATCGTCAAGGGCGTACAGTTGACCTAACCGGGCATTCAATTAACCTAACCGGGCATTCAATAATTTTCCCGTAGGTTTCAATTAATTTTGAGCAACTTTTACCTAATAATTATATCGTTATATGCGCTATAGCATATATAGGGTGAACCAAAAGTAGGTGGACAGTAAATGATAACGTTTATTTTGAGAATACATATTTAATTTTTTTGTATACTATAATACAAAATAAAATTTAAATAAATTTAGTTATAATATTTAATATAATATAACACAAACACCATAATTATAATGAACACCATAGTTATAATATAATATAACACAAACCGTATTCAACCTACTGTCCACCTACTTTTGGTTCACCGTGTATATTACAATGCTATAGCAAATTTTGCTAATGTATTTTCTCCACGTTTGCTTAATTGAATATTAAAATAGATGCACGACAAATAAATACGGTGACGACCGATTCTACAAGGGGATGCATTCCTGGAAACCCCGCGTACGTTTCGACCGTGAAAAATGTTCTTAACATTTTTAAGTGAAAAATTAAATACGTTCAAATACGATGAATTTTCTGGAGAGGGCGATCGGTTACCTGCGTGCCGCCGACTTGCTCGATCAGGGTGGGCTGATCGGCTAACCAACAACAACAACAACAACTCTCTTCTCACAGTCTTCTTTTAGATCTTTAGTATGGGTTCCGCAAGGGACGTTCTACTGGTGATCTTGCATATCTCTTTCACTCTTGGTCATCCTCTTTTCGGGATTTCGGTGAAACGTTTGCTATTACGCTAGACATATCAAAAGCTTTTGCTAGAGTTCGTTACAATTCTTTAATTTCCAAACTGCACTCCTTCGGTTTCTCTCCTTCTATCTGTGCCTTCCTCTCTAATTTCTCTTCTGGCCGATCGATAGCTGCGGTTGTAGATGGCCACTGTTTTTCTCCTAAAGTTATTAACAGTGGTGTTCCTCAGGGTTCTGTCCTGTCACCCACTTTTTTCCTTTTATTTATTAATGATCTTTTAATTCGCACTTCCTGTCCTATCCACTCCTATGCCGATGATTCCACTCTTCACTTCTCCACCCGTTTCCCAAAGCGTCCCTCACAGCAGTCACTTCATGATTCACGTGGGATGGCTATGGGATACCTGACCTCTGATCTTTCTGCTATATCTGATTGGGGCAAAGAAAACCTTATGGCTTTCAATGCCTCAAAAACTCAGTTGTGTAGAAGATTTTGACGAGAAGACAGATGAAGGAAGTATCCCCTTATCTTCAACAATACACAACTGAATCTTTCCTCTTTTCTTAACATTCTTAGCGTTTCCTTTTCTCGTGACCTTTCCAGCAAAGATCACATGTACTGTCTTTCTAAAACAGCTTCTAAGAGGTTAGGTGTGCTGTACCACCTCCTCGGTTTCTTCACCCCCACTCATTTGCAATCCCTGTACAGGGATCTTCTTCGCCCCTGTATGGAGTATTCTTATCATGTGTGGGGTGGTTGAACCCACACAGCCGTACTTGACCGTGTATAATCAAAGGCTTTTTGTTTTTGTCTCATCAATTCCCCGCCTCTTACTAATTGTCTTCAATCAATCTCTGTTCACCGCAATGTTGCTTTACTCTCTCTTTACTCTCGCTATTATAACCGACATTGCTCTTCTGAACCCTCTAACTGCATGCCTCCTCCTTTAAGGAGAGCACGCAGTACTAGACTTTCTACAATTTCTCATTCCTTTTCTGTCCAACTATTTAATGCAAGGGTTAATCAGTATTTTCAGTCCTTTATCTACTCAACAGGTCAACTCTAAAACAATCTTCCTCACGCCATCCTTTCTCCTGTCAATGACCTACCATCTTCAAACGCAGAGTGTCTAGGCATCTCGAAAATCCCGGACCTTGATTTTGGCGCTCTTCTTCTTCTACGGGAGGGGCGCTTTCTGCGGGCATTTGCCCTTGGCCCCTCTCTTCCTACATAATATATATATATAACCTTGGTTTCTCTTCAGCCCGAATTGTTCATTGTGACGAAGGTCAAGCTTGTCACTCTACGTTAGACCTACAGTTTAACGTAAAATCCGAACCACTCCCCACAAAAAAATTACTAAGTCCTCTACCGGACTCGATCTCGCTACCTCCTGAAAAGCAGCATCCTGGCGTCTTAATCACTAGGCTACTCAGGTTATCCATTTATCTACCAACCAATTTTTATTGTGTGGAAGGATGAACAGCTGGGTTTTGCTGCGCGCCTCCTACCGGTACTAGGTCTCAATCCCGGAACCGGTGGGTTCGTAGTCAGTGATGCTAACTACTACACCACCGAGGTGTGTGTGTGTATATATATATATATATATATATATATATTAAGGTGGTTCTTATTTTTCAACTTTCAAATTTCCGTGCTCTGATATCATCAATCTATGCCATTTGATGTAAAAACATAGTATACAAATTTTATTGAGATATATTAATATTTAAAGGTCGCTCATCGGCTTTATAATATTGAATTATAAGATTCTCATAAAGTAGGAATATAAACAATTGCCAAATGCATTTCAACATTTAATGATGCAGCTACATTAGCAGGAGCTAATGTTAGCTTTGTTAGCTTACATTGTGATCTGAACATCCAAATCTTTAGGGAATAGATGGCCTTTGACATTCATCGTGCCTGATGCATTGCCCCAGGAGCATAAAAGACTACACTACAATTAGAGGCAGCGCCAAGAAACAGACATGCCAGTTCAAGTAGCTCAAGTATGCCCCTGTTTAATACACACGCATCCTACCATTAAGGTGGCTGACATAATACTGGATGGGGTATAGCAAGAAATTGTGTGGTAAGTAATGACGCATTATATTGCACAATTTTGATGGCCTTGAGCGATCTCTAAATATTAATATTTTCTCATGAACCTTCATAAACAGTGTTTTTGTATCCCCTGTCACATTTCTAGAGGGTCAGACCGAAACATTTTGATGTTTCATTTTTCACCATATAAATCAGGACCACCCTAATATATATATCAGGGATGGGAAACTGATAAATTTTTAATTCCAGTTTTCGATTTCAGTTTAAGTTTGAAGAATATCGATTTCAGTTTCGATTTAAGTTTTTAATTTTTTTTCGATTTGAGTTTATTTTTCGATTCAAGTTTTGTATTTTTCAGTTCGATTCAATTTAAATTTCGATTCCAGTTTTTTATCAGGTGAGAGGAAACACAAGGAGATTAGAGGAACATTCCAAAGGATTAACATTTGAGTAGAAGTTTGGTCATTCCCACGGATTATCTCACTCACTTAGGTAAATATAGATGGTGTAGCTATTAGCGAATTGAAAAATTTAATGGTCAGAAAAAACTGAATGCGTCCTTACCAAGTGATTAAACTTAGGTCAACGAAAGGAGTACAGTCATTATTGAAAAGTATTTTGATATGGGATAAAAATTTTCCTCCCTAATTATTTTTCTTTCATTTTTAAACCCATTGTCTCTAGTACTTTCAGCTGCGTTATTTTCTACATCGAAATAAAGGATAAATGGATATTTTATTAAATCCAAACAAATGTTAAGTCGCAAAAAAAAGGAAAATAATTCGCTTTATTTCTATTTTTTTGCAATCCAAATGCTCCTCAAAACTGAAACGCAAAACTATTTTTAATCTATTCGAATTCAGATTTCAGTTTTTTATTATTTTCAATTTCAGTTCGAATTTCGATTTTAGTTGTCAGAATTTTTTTCAGTTCGAGTTTTTTTCGATTTCAGTTCATAAAATAATATCGGTTCTATCAGTTTATCGATTCCAGTTCGATTCAATTTCCCAACCCTGATATATATATATAGATATATATATATATAAAGAAACCGAGCGTACATAATTAATGGTATTATTTTTATATTAAACATTTTTTTTTAATTTAAATCCTTGTCATTGTTGCGTAACGAATATTTTCAATACCATCTCTTTTGTTCACTTAATGACGTTGTAATATGTATTATTTATACGCGCGTATAATGGTATTATTCTATATTAAACTTTATTTTTGGAAATTAAATAATTGTTATAATGCGTATCTAATATTTGCATTATCTAATATTTTGCTCACTAAAGGCGTTGCAATATGTATTATACGCACATAAAAAGGTATTATGGGCCATTTAAAAATTATGTAACCCTTTTTTTCCACCAAAATTTATGGCCCCTCCCCCACCCACCCCATAACACTCTGTTACACCTATCCAATTACCCCCTAAAAAATTATGTGACATCAGCACTAACCCCCCCACCCCACCCAGGGCCGCCGAGAGGGGGGGGGGGGTAAGCCGGTATAAATCCCCGGGCCCGGACCTCTAGAAAGAATGATCGATTGCCAATAAACCAATCCTTCCCAGGGCCCGTGCCAGCTCTCGGCGGCCCTGCCCCCACCTCACATTGCCCTATAAAATGTTATTTTCAATAAATTGTTACGTCTCTTTCCCCCAAAACTTGTTACTCATCACTTACTCAAAATATCTTTTTGTGCATGATAATAATTTCTTACTTTCACCAATATTATATGCAAGACACGTGCTCAAATTAAATATCTTCTCATTTCCCAGTTTTATATATTTGTGGTGATAAAGTGTTATGCAACACTTGAGGTGACATCCCTCACCTCCATCATCTAACATTGTAATACCTGGCCTAACACTCCCCAACTCCCTTCTGCGTTACATAATTTTTGAATGGCCCCTAATTCTGGTATTATTATAGTATTACACCCGTCTAACGTCCAGCAATTATTATATGTTCATTAAGTAGATTTTTTAATTCTAAGACACTTTCCTTCTATAGCGTTTCCGTCGCAAATGCTTCGTTTTCGAGATATAAACATTTTTTTGGTGTGTATCTAGTGCATGTTCGTTTGTGTTCATACGTTCGTTTGTGTGTTCGTACGTTCGTTTGTGTGTTCGTTTGTGTGACTGTTACATGTCTGCCCAATCACTGCACTCCATCCATTTCGAATTTGAATTACTTTGCTACTGGAATGGAACACTCATTCCACTCATTCAGAAGTACATTAGGCCTGGCTCTGTGATTTATAGTGATTCCTGGGCTGCCTACAAGACTATAAGTGATTTAGGTTACAAGCATTTTGTCATTATTCATTCTAAAAATTTTGTGGATAACGAGAATATCGAAATTCACACACACAATATCGAAAGATTTTGGCGGGATTTAAAGGAATGGGTTAAGAGGCCAGGTATTCGGTCAAAATATCTATACCAATACCTGGCAAGGTATTTATTCATTTCTTCAGTTAAAGACAAGCGAAATCTACTCCAGGAAGAGCCTCAGCCTGCCCCTGCACGTGAATAAGGTAATTCCTGTTTTTCTTTTAGGATAGGTTAGGTTAGGTTAGGTCAATTTTGAAGGTGAAATTTGTTTTTCCTATGGTTTTTGATGTGTTTTGAACGAATCTGACCTTCAAAACCGTCGGAAATGACTCGTTTTTTATTGCCGGCTGGGGGGAGTGGGGGTTATCTCAAAAACGAGTCATTTCCGACGGTTTTGAAGGTCAGATTCGTTCAAAACACATCAAAAACCATAGGAAAAACATAAATTTCACCTCCAAAGGGAGACGGGTGTAATACTATAAATTTACCCTAATTCTATACAGGGTGTTCCATTTAAATGAAACCAAAGGTAGTAATAAAGTTGAAAAGGATATTGCTACCTTTATTAGCTTTCTTAAGTGTTTTTAGTGCCTAAACATCCCGGTCTATCAATCAGATTTGATGTTTGAGGCTAGAAAGTAAAAAATCTAAATTAAAAACAATTTCTTCTGCAGAATCATATGAATTTTAAGAATACTTTATTTTATTTTATTCTAACAACCAATACTATCATAGTTTCTGCTGAGCGCTTATGAATCATAGAAAACGTATATGTAGATAGAAAATGAAGTTTCAATGAAGAACTTTTATTATACACGTGTACTGGTAACTTCTTTCAATTTTTAAAAGGTGTTGTGAGCACCTTGAAAATGTGAGTACTTTTGGCTCTAGATACCTATTTTGGCGCCCCTATTAGAAGTAATGGCACCCCATGGGTCATGAATGATATTATATTTTCAGACATTTGTTAATTTGTTAAATTTTGGGCAAATACCTAGCAATTAAAACCGAAAGCAAAGAATTATCGATGTTAAAAGTTTTTCAAATTCGGCCTGAATAACACATGCCGAATCCGCCAATGCCAATCTGATTTAAAACAATGGTTTTTGACTTAACACTGGTATTGCAAAAGTATTAGGACATTTGGATCCGACGGCGCCCCTAAAGTGATTTGCTCCTCCCTTTGTAAATTCCTAGATCCACAACTGCCTACACACTACAAGGTCTTAATACAGCGATAATGTGGTAATTTAACGTCGCAAATTAATTTTGCTTTTATTTTTATTGAAAGGTCGTTTTGGTGCATGAACTAGTTTTACTGTCAAGATTGTGCTAATGTTTCTGTTTTGCGAAATAATAGATATAATTCATGAAATATGTATCAGAATATTTATTCTGTAAAGAATGAAGTTTTTTCACTTTTACTTTATATATTCGCAGTTTTATACTTTCCATAAATCAGAAATTGTCAATGAAAAGAATTTTGGGTACTATCCTGTTATCTCCCAGACCCAGAAAATCATGGTAAATTAATATTTTGCATTTTAAAACTTCTTTCTAATACTACAGGGTGTCCGAAAAGTGTATTTTAAATATATAGTACTAAAATCTCTGCTAATACTAGTTTTTTTAATTAAATTTTGCATTATATATTTTTTAAGTAACATATTTGATATTAGAATTGTTACCCATAATAAATAACAGTAGTATGTATAAATTTAATTTCTATAAAAATTTAAGAAATTTGTTCAATAATGTTTGTACAACAAAAATTAGTTTATAACATATTTAACTTATAATTTTTCGTGAAAATGTTACTTGAAAAGGTTATCAAACTTACTAATCTGCGCAAACGTGACTTTTTCTACTAATATTTTGGTATGTTCTTCATTGCGAAGAACATTGAGGAATAATGATAGTTTTTTATTTGTGTTCGTGCTTTATATTTTCATTGGTATGCATTTCGCTAATGTCTCGTTGTTTTGCGAAGTATTGGATGTTGTCTGAAATATTTAGACAGTGGGTTCAGGGATTCTTGAAATATATTTCTGACGGCATAAGTGATCGAAGTATATTAGAAATCAATTAAAAACTATTGGAACGTAATCACAAAATCGACGAGAATGAATAACACTGGTCTGCGTCATTTTTGAGGTCAAGGTTTTTTTAGTTGTTCTTTTATAAGTTTTGCATGCTGAATTAAAAAATGTAACTCATTTTGCTCAATCAGGTCAGGTTTTTATGCTATCTCAATTTAAAAAAAATTCGATAATCGTTATGAAATGAGCAAGTTTATTTTTTTAAAACAGACTTACATTTTAGCCAAGTGTTAGCCAAGCTCTATATAATAAACAGACAACTTATTTCTACTTACGATTGTCATTACTGTTTTTCAGCATGAATAGAATGTGCAAGAATGACCCAAACAGGTTCTGCTACATCTGTGGTAAAGTCACTATGTCAGACCGGCAGTCAAACATCACACATTTTGTGAGGAAAAGCTATCACACCTACTTTGGAGTTAAACTTGGTGACCAGGACAAAGCCTTTGCCCCTCACATATGCTGCAAAACGTGCGTTGAAAGTCTGCGGCGCTGGAGCCACAAGAAGGTAGAGTCACTAGAGTGTCTACCTTTTGGTGTCCCAATGGTGTGGACTGTGGAGGGAAGGAAGAGATCATACTACTGACTGTTATTTCTGTATGACAAACCTACAAGGTAAGTTAGTATGAATTTAGTATGAATTTCATTTTATACTTACAAAAATATGCCTGACAATATATGAGATATCTTTATCTTATCTTTATCTGTCTTTATCCGTTTCCTTTTAGACATAAATCGAAAAAACAAGCAACACGTAAAGTATCCAGACGTGCCATCTGCAATAAAGCCAGTGCCTCATGGACCAGAAATTCCAATTCCAACACCGCCCGACAACTTTGATTCGTCGTCCGACTCAGATGAAGAAATGGATGACTGTGACATATCTGGTACATACCAACCTACTGCCGAGACAAGTCAACCCAAACTCTTGAGCCAAGCTGAGTTGAACGATTTGACAAGAGATTTGTGCTTGTCCAAAGAATCTGCTCAGTTGCTAGGGTCACGTCTTCGCGAAAATTGTTTGTTAGCTCCAGAAACAACATTCTTCTGGTATCGCAGCCGCGAAGAAGAGTTTCGAGAATATTTCACGTTGGACGAAGAAGCTTCGCTGGTTTACTGTAACAACGTCAACGGCTTCATTGCAGCTATGGGTTTAGTGTATGACCCTACAGAATGGCGGCTCTTCATCGACTCCTCAAGCAGAAGCTTGAAAGCAGTACTACTAGTGGAAGAATTTTAGGATAAATATATTCAATCGACCTATCAAATTAGCAGGAAGTCGAAACTTGGTACACTTGTAAACTGAACCCTACTGATGAATATATTAAAAGTCCCAACAAATCCAAGTTGTGCTCCAGCCGCCATCTTGGAAAATGGCGGCCGAATTTCGGTTTTTTGGAAATAACTTCAGACCCGTAAAAGATACGAAAGTTTACCAAGAGAGCAAAATCATTCTACATAAAAAGGCAAACATTTTCTGTTCCCAACTTTGTTTTGTACGATGAAAAATAAAAAAGTTACGCAAAATACAAAATTCCTTTATTCTATGAATCAGTGCAGACATGACGTTCAAACTTGGTTAATGGGTAGAAATTCGAATATTTTGTTGCAATTTATTATTTCAGAACCATGACAGTTTGTTTTTTATAGGTAGTTTGGTAAAAAAGTAAAGCACAACAGAAAGAGCTAGAGAAAAATACTGTAATGTAATTTTTTTGATGACGGGTAGGAGCTAAGTTATCGGTTTGGAGTAACATTATTTAAAACAGTTATTATATTCCTTCATTAGACATCTAAGTATTGAAAATGGAAATAATTATGAATGCTATTCTCAATACATACATTACTAATATATGGTCGGAGGTAGGGATGCTAGTTGAAAAGATGTATCTAACTTCTTTTTTGCTACTATGCGATTATACATGAAGTATCTTAGCTCATCCAAGGACTTTGATTTTGATCCGTACATTTTTAAGAGGAACTTTTCCCCAGCAGCTTTGATATCTTCTTTACTGGCATCCTTTTGGTTAAATATTTTCATTTCTTCTCTCATTTCTGTATGGTTCTGTAGAAGTTAGAGACCTCTAACTTTTCCTTTTTTATACAAAGCTGATGTGGTATCGCATCCAGTCATGGCGTGAGCAGATAGCAAAACTTCACAAGCCTTCCCCATGTTTTTTTTCTCACTTTGGATGCTGAAAATACGGGGTGTGCTGTTTGATTTCCCTGGTTTGAGAAACCAAATTTCAAAGTCTTCATGGGCTAGAGCAGTTAGAAGCACTAGAAGATCCGTATCCTGGCCAATAACTACTGTTTGATTTTTGTGTTTAGCTTGATCTAGAGCAGCCTTAACAATAACAGTATCTGCATCACTCTCCGCCTGAACAACAGAATAACCTTTGATCTTCATACTAGACACAAGACATGCAATCAGGGCCCGTTTGTTGTTTCTGTTAGCAAGAAAATCTGATTGTGGTATAGTGGTTGGTGTATTCTCATTAAATATGATATCTCTAGAAGTTCTTTTTGCTGCTCGTCGCTCTTGCTCGGCTGTCTTAGTGGTTTCTCTGTCAGGATAACCATCAAACACCACTGTACAGTTTTTACCGTAATTGCTCTCTACAGAGGTTGTATACAAGTCAAACAGCTGACCAAATGTAGCGGGTTTTGGCCAAACAACGCAATGAAGAAGGTTTCCTCCATCTAAAATGTAGTGAGGATTGGCTGGTAAAGCTAACATCTCGTTGTGCGACTGAAAAGCATTGATCAGAGAAGACTGTGCCTTTTCTTAACAATGTTGAGTCAAATAATGATGGAGGCACACTTGCCAGCTCATACTGAAAGTACCCTTTAACTTCTGTTTTGCTTATGTCCAAACATATCATTCTGTGGAAGAGTTCTTGTGGGGAATGCAGGATTACAGTTTTTTCTTTCATCTTTATTGTGCCAGATGACAGGTTAGACAAAGGAACTACTTTCTTCTTCCTTTGCAGTCGAATATCAGAGAAGCTATGACTTGAGAGTGCTTTCATTGTTTCTGTACCAATCTCTAGTGCCCTATCACATGTTATTGATGAATCTGCTATCAACCCATTTGAGAGGTTTATTTCTGAACGAAGAACTCTGTTGGCTTGTGAAGTTGATTGTTCTGAAGGTTCCTTATTGACAGCAGCTATACTGTGCTTTCTTGTGTAGTTTCTCCGACAGATTTTGTGTACTGGTACACTCTTCAGTTCCTGAAATGTCTTGTATTTATCATCTCCTCTATCTTTGCTTGCTTGAATCAGAGTCTTGATCCCTCTTTCCACAAATACCCCGCTTCCCACATCGATCTCTTCTGCACATATCAAGCACTTCATCTTGACTCATCAATAGCGTCCACTACCTGAAAAGAAAAGAAAAATATTAGTTCGTCTGTCATTCACTTTGAACTATTACTTCGGTATATTAACTCATAACCTCCGATTGAGTGAATAAATGTTACAGATGAATCCGTAGATATAATCATAATTAAGAGTATTTATTAGAAGTAGAATATAGGAAATTAGGGACAGAGTTGCCCATATCTGCTAGAAACAAGAAAATGTATTGGTATAAATATTTAGAAAACCAGGTACTGTCACAATTTATAATGACTTCTAGATTATTATCATAATATTTCAGTGTTTGTAAATCTTAAGTGTTTGTGTAAATAACCACCAAAGGTTTTTCTATGTTCACTGATAATACAATATGATTGTATATTTCACCAGACACAATTACACGCTTCACAAAACACAGATAAACCGTTACTGACAGGGCAGAGAAACAGCAATGTCCTGTTGCCAGTTTGAAAAAATTTATTAAAAAAATTTATTTTAAAAATTTAAAGAAAAAAATTAATTAGTTATTTAAAATATATAAAGACAATAGAAAATTTTATACTAAGTATATTTTAGACGTTAAAAAACTAGAATATTCAATTACATTTAATTCTAAGATACAAAATATACATTTACAAGTTATTTTAATTTACGAAGGCAAATTTTATTAATAAAGTTTTCTTATTTTAACATATTTTTTTTCTTATCTGTAGATTTGTTTAAACACATATCAAGCACTTCATCTTGACTCATCAATAGCGTCCATTACCTGAAAAGAAAAGAAAAATATTAGTTCGTCTGTCATTCACTTTGAACTATTACTTCGGTATATTAACTCATAACCTCCGATTGAGTGAATAAATGTTACAGATGAATCCGTAGATATAATCATAATTAAGAGTATTTATTAGAAGTAGAATATAGGAAATTAGGGACAGAGTTGCCCATATCTGCTAGAAACAAGAAAATGTATTGGTATAAATATTTAGAAAACCAGGTACTGTCACAATTTATATTTCTACTAGCTCGTTCCTGTGAAATATTTTTTCACAAAATCACCCATACAAAGTAAGAGAGGTTTCTGAAAATAGGCAGTCATAACAAAACATTCGCTTTTTTTACCTACAAACCCAGTTTGAACGTCGTGTCCGCATTGATTCATAGAATGAAAAATCTTTGGTTTTGCATAACCTTTTTATTTATCATCGTACAAAACAAAGTTGGGAACAGAAAATGTTTTTCTTTTTACGTAGAATGATATTGCTCTCTTGGTAAATTTTCGTATCTTTTACGGTTCTAAAGTTATTTCCAAAAAACCGAAATTCGGCCGCCATTTTCCAAGATGGCGGCTGGAGCACAACTTGGATTTGTTGGGACTTTTAATATATTCATCAGTAGGGTTCAGTTTACAAGTGTACCAAGTTTCGACTTCCTGCTAATTTGTTAGGTCAATTTTCCTAAAATTCCTCTACTATACTCTACAATGGTAACAAGGTCGCGTCTGTTCCGGTGGGTCACTCGGTACAGATGACTGAAAGTCGTTGCCGGACGATTGTTCGAACACAATTGTTCGAAAACCATAGTTCGAAAAACAGTTGTTCGAAGCAACAATCATTCGAAGTTATAATTGTTCGAACACAATTGTTTGAACACAATTGTTCGAAAACCATAGTTCGAAAAACAAAAAGTATTAAAAAAACATTAAAAGTTAAAAATCTTTATTCATACGTTATTCAAAGTTAAAAATTTTTATTAATAAAACAGGATAGAAGCATATGAAAGTCAAGGTAGGTCAATTGAATGCCCGGTTAGGTCAGTTGAATGCCCGGTTAGGTCAACTGTACGCCCTTGACGATTGATTAGGTTAAGTCATGATATTTTCGTTAAAAATACATTAATTATTTAAAGTGCTCTAACATGTTTGTTTTTCATTTTTCAAAAAAAAAAAGAGTTATTTTTGAAATCAGTGACCAAAACTACATTAGTATACCGATTTTCATTAAAATTCGGTGCTAGCCCCCAAACGGAATAAATCCACTACTACATTTTGACATTTCCAGTACACTCTTGCTTTCACTTGCTTGTCTCTTACATATAAAAACCCATTCCATAAGAGCATTGGCTTTCCTTTCTCACTAGAAACAAACTCTGCCATTTTAAGGGTGGTTTAACTGCAGCACTATAAATGTTATAGTTTAAATGAGGAGGCTAACCTTCTTATTTACGTCTTCGTATTTGCGTCTTGGCAACTAAGATTTTATTTAGTTCGTTGTTCATTCGAACAATTATAACTTCGAATAATTGTTGCTTCGAACAACTGTTTTTCGAACTATGGTTTTCGAACAATTGTGTTCGAATAATCGTCCGTAATTCACTGAAAGTTATAGTAACATGGAGCTTTTGCTAACTGCTTTGAAGTACAAACATCACAATTGGATGATATGCGGAGACCTAAAGGTATGTTCGTGTCTACAAAAAAAAATATATATATATATATATATATATATATATATATATATATATATATATATATATTTAGGCCCTTATATATATATATTACAGGGCGTCCCAAAAAAATGTATACACACTTTAAATAATTATAAAGGCAGTGTTTATTAAAATACATTTCATTTTCAAATGTAATAGAATCTACAGACATTATTTAATTGTTTTGTCAACGCCTGTTTTCAAACCGACGTCCGTTCTGGTCCAGGCACTGCTGATAACGCGAAGCAATGGAATCGCAAACATCACGAAACATTTCGTTTGGTATTTGTGTGCATTCTCGTTCAATGGCTGCTCTCAATTCAGCGACTGTTGCAGGTTTTATAGCGTAGACTTTGTCTTTTAAGTATCCCCATAAAAAAAGTCTAGTGGTGTGAGGTCTGGTGAACGCGGAGGGTATTCTACGAAACCCCTTCGTCCAATCCACATCCACATCGTGCCAAGTACCACTCGCAATACTCCACTCTTCGGTCCGGATCATCATCATCATCTTCATTAATAGCATGGACTAATCTTGGAATGTAACTTTTCCATTGACAGCGCTTCAAAATGCGTTGGACAGACGATTCTGAAATTCCTACCTCACGACTCGCTTGCCGCACAGATTTTCTTGGACTTTGGTGATACGTTTCCAGTACTCTTTCTTGCTTTGTGGGGCTTGTCGATGTCCGTGGTCTTCCGGAACGCTTCTTGTGGACATTCTGAACAGTTCCATCGGTTTCAAACTTATCTCTAATTCGAGTGATGGTAAGTCGCGTTGGTGGATCTGTTTGAAACTCCCTCCTAAACTGTCTGCACTTCAACTGCGTTTTCACACTTCCAGTAGCATTTTAGAATTAATTTCCTTTGTTCAAAGCTTAGTCTGACTGCCATTATTAATTCTAATGGGTTTAACTTGGAAAGAAAGAAACATCAATTGAGCTATCAGCTGTTAAAGTGTGTATACATTTTTTTGGGACGCCCTGTATATATAATTTTTTTTTTTATAGGTTATAGCCCTAGTGCTGGGTCTACAAGGCGGCTACACCAAATACCCCTGTTTTCTCTGTCTGTGGGACAGCCGAGCAGACAAGCAACACTACGTATAACGAGACTGGCCAGCAAGACGTGGCCTGGAACCAGGTTCGCACAACGTTCTGTCACACGCTCTCGTGAATCCGCAGATGATTCTACTTCCGCCGCTGCACATCAAGCTCGGACTTATGAAGAATTTCGTCAGAGCACTCAACAAAGAAAGCCGAGCTTTCGCTTTCCTGAATCAGAAATTTCCACGCGTCAGTGAGGGCAAACTGAAAGCAGGTATTTTTGACGACCCTCAGATCAGGGAGCTAATGAAAGATGCTCAATTCGACGAAAGTCTGGAGGACAATGAGATCAATGCCTGGCTCGCATTCAAGTCCATTGTCACGAATTTTCTGGGCAACCACCGAAGTCCAGAGTACGAACGTGTTGTCGAGGAGCTCCTGCAGAGCTTCCAGGCTCTTGGTGCGCGTATGTCCATAAAGATGCATTTTCTCAGCTCGCATTTAGACTACTTTCCGGACAACTGCGGTGATGTCAGCGAGGAGCAAGGAGAGCGCTTCCACCAGGATATTCGAGTGATGGAAGAGAGGTACCAGGGCCGCTGGGATGTGAACATGCTCGCGGACTACTGCTGGTTAAGAAAAGATCAGAAGGTCTTCAGATGTCGTAAAAAAATCCTAAAAATAAACATGTCATTTCAGTTTAAGGACAGGCGAAATTTAGCGGACTACCCATGCAAGGTTGGCACATGTTATTACATTATCATTTGTATAATTTAGGTCTCGGGGGTACGGGGGCGGAGCCCCCGTAAAGATCACGCATCACAAATTGATCGGTCCTAATGTTTTGCGGACAGTTCAGTACGCGACACCGGTTAGGTCACCTGTACGCCCTAGATGATTGGTTAGGTTAAGTCATGATATTTTCGTTTAAATTCGTTAGTTTAAACGAAAATGACGAGTGCAAACTTTTCTGGTTAATTTTGAGGTGTTTTGTACGAAACTGCCATCCGTTTCCTGTGCAAATGCGTAGTTTTCAAGATGACGATATCTCAAAAACTACGCATTTGCACAGGAAACGGATGGCAGATTCGTGCAGAGCACCTCAAAATTGACCAGAAAAGTTTGCTCTCATTATAAAAAGAGACTGGGTCAAAAAACGAATAATTACCAATTCATGTTCGATCATGGTAATCATGTATTCTATTAAAAGTACATATATATATATATATATCCATAATATATATTGTATTTTTTCATAAAAACAGCGTTGATCGGCTGCATATAAAACGTTTACAGATATCGACCAATCGCTAAAAATAGAACCAAAATCGTACGCCCGCCAGAGAACTGTGTCTTAATTCCTTCCAGCTTCTGGAAATTTTGGGCGATAATGTGATACTTCTCTTTTGACGCGCTCTGACGGAATTTGATGCCGTCGAAAGGAGCGTCAATCGCCATCTTAGTTTATTCCAAGATCTCATACGAGTGATATGTATTCGGTTTGACTCCGTGATGTTAGCCCGTTATTATCTCAATTAACTTCGGTTTATAATCTAATGCCAAGATTTACTATCATTCACTAATGATTCTAATAAGGCGAATTCTGTTAAGGTGTAGAATTCCTTTTAAGCTCTTTATTCATTCGTTGTTACACATATATATTTTATACCCGGGTGTTAATCGTTGACCCAAGTGTTTGAGAACGCCATTGTGGATTGTCTTACACGAGGAGAACCATCCAGGGGTAGCTATTTAGATTGACTTGGAATTTCATTAACGTTCGTCAAGTTGAACCTTCGACAGGTTGACTGGGGTTATCAGCTTGAAACGAGTTAATTGCTATTCACGAGCCTAATCTGACTAGCGGTATATATTGTGGAACAACCAATTGCATAACGTTGCAATCTAAATCAATTCTTTCTAGTTAAGCTTGTAAAGACTAACTTATTTATCAGTCTAAATTAAACTGAACTAAACCTACTCAACTTCAGTCTAAATTAAGCAAATTTAAATCTATCCCACTTCAGTCTAAATTAAACAAAAGTTAAATCTATCACAAAGAGTTTAAGCTTCCCTTAAGAATTATTTTCCTTTAAGTGAATATGCTTAAACATTTAACAGCGTCCAAGTTTTGTGAGCCCTAAGTTTAATTTAAAGAATACCTTTTCGAACCTGAGGTAAGGGTGGACGCGGGTAGTCGTAAAGATAACCACCTTTTTAGGCTGCTTAATTTTCCACAGATGTAGTTCATATCCCAATATTTGTTTCAACATGAAATATTTTTAACCGGTAAATTTCCGGTTTAAAGGCGTCCTTTAAATTTTTATTCCACATCTCTGGAAGATGCACAAAATTTTCACCCCACACTCTTGCCTATAAAATATATTCATACATATGCGTTGCGTATTAGGACACCCCCAAACTAGGAATTAAGCTTCACTTCTGTTTATAGATTCAGATTTATATTTTTCATAAATCAGAAATTTTTAATGAAAAGAATTTTGGGTACTATCTCGTAATATCTTTTTATCTCCCAACCAAATCTGCTACAGCACCAGCGCATTAACAAGATATAATTATTAGGTAAAAGTTGCTTAAAATTAATCGAAATGTACGTGAAAATTATTGAATGCCCGGTTAGGTCAACTACGCCCTTGACAATTAGTTTGTCGTGATATTTTCGTTAGTTTTAACAAAAATAACTAACCAATCGTAAAGGGCGTACACTTGACCTAACCGGGCATTCAATAATTTTCCCGTAGGTTTCAATTAATTTTGAGCAACTTTTACCTAATAATTATATCCTGTTATATGCGCTATAGCATATATATTACAATGCTATAGCAAATTTTGCTAATGTATTTTCTCCACGTTTGCTTAATTGAATATTAAAATAGATGCACGACAAATAAATACGGTGACTACCGATTCTACAAGGGGATGCATTCCTGGAAACCCCGCGTACGTTTCGACCGTGAAAAATATTCTTAACATTAAGTGAAAAATTAAATACGTTCAAATACGATGAATTTTCTGAAGAGGGCGATCGGTTACCTGCGTGCCGCAGACTTGCTCGATCAGGGTAGGCTGATCGGCAAACCAACAACAATAATTCTTTTCTCAGTCTTCTTTTAGATGGTCAGTATGGGTTCCGCAAGGGACGTTCTGTTGGCGATCTTGCATATCTCTCTCACTCTTGGTCATCCTCTTTTCGGGATTTCGGTGAAACTTTTGCTATTACGCTAGACATATCAAAAGCTTTTGATAGAGTTCGTTACAAATCTTTAATTTCCAAACTGCACTCCTTCGATTTCTCTCCTATCTGTGCCTTTCTCTAATTTCTCTTCTGGCCGATCGATAGCTGCGGTTGTAGATGACCACTGTTTTTCTCCTAAAGCTATTAACAGTGGTGTTCCTCAGGGTTCTCTCCTGTCACCCACTCTTTTCCTTTTATTTATTAATGATCTTTTAATTCGCACTTCCTGTCCTATCCACTCCTATGCCGATGATTCCACTCTTCACTTCACCCGTTTCCCAAAGCGTCCCTCACAGCAGTCACTTCTTGATTCACGTGGGATGGCTATGGGACACCTGACCTCTGATCATTCTATATCTGATCGGGGCAGAGAAAACCTTATGGCTTTCAATGCCTCAAAAACTCGGTTCCTCCATCTGTATACTCGTCATAATCTTCTACACAACTATCCCCTTATCTTCAACAACACACAACTGAATCCTCCCTCTTCTCTTAACATTCTTGGCGTTTCCTTTTCTCGTGATCTTTCCTGCAAAGATCACATATACTGTCTTTCTAAAATAGCTTCTAAAAAGTTAGGTGTGCTGTACTGCCAACGTGGTTTCTTCACCCCCACTCAGTTGCTATTTCTGTACAGGGGTCTTCGCCCCTGTATGGAGTATGCTTATGTGTGGAGTGGCTGAACCCAGACAGCCGTATTTCACCGTGTGGAATCAAAGGCTTTGTCTCAATTCCCCGCCTCTTACTAATTGTCTTCAATTTTTCTCTGTTCGCCGCAATGTTGCTTCACTCTCTTTAGTATCGCTATTATAACAGACATTGATCTTCTGAATCCTCTAACTGCATGCCTCCTCTTTTAAGGAGAACAGGCAGTACCAGACTTTCTACACTCATTCCTTTTCTGTCCATCTATCTAATGCAAGGGTTAATCAGTATTTTGTCTTTTATCTACTCAACCGTTCAGCTCTAAAACAATCTTCCTCAATCCATCTTTCCTCCTATCTATGACCTACCATCTTCAAACGCAGTCTCTAGGCATCGGACCTTGATTTTGGCGCTCTTCTATGGGAGGGGCGGTTTTTGCGGACGTTTTGCCCTTGGCCCCCTCCTTCCTGCATATATATATATATATATATATAATATAAAACTGGTTTTGCTTGAGCCCGAATTGTTCATTGTGACGAAGGTCAAGCTTGTCACTCCACCTTAGACTTAGTTTAACGTAAAATCCGAACCACTCCCCACAAAAAATTACTAAGTCCTCTCCCGAACTCGATCTCGCTACCTCCTCAACAGCAGCATCCTTGCTTCTTAATCACGCGGCTATCCAGGTTATCCATTTATCTACCAAACAATTTTTATTGTGTGGAAGGATGAACAGCTGGGTTTTGCTGCGCGCCACCTGCCGGTAGTAGGTCTCAATCCCGGAACCGATGGGTTCGTAGTCAGTGATGCTAACTACTACACACCGTGGTATATATATATATATATATATATATATATATATATAGGGATGAATTTCACAATAAAACGTGAAATGAATGAATTCTGCAAACCCACAAGGAAAACGAAAACCGATTCTAAGGCCTTTCGTGTATTCAGAGCTACACCTCGTCAGGGAATGAAGATAAAAGGCGAGATGCCCATAGATATATACAACGTACAGAAAAAAAAAAAATTAGCACATACTTAACAAGGGCTAATGAGAGGCAAAAGAAATTTTAACATGATATTGTCAATTTTATACATTCCCGCACTGTTATTGAAATTGTTTTTAAAATTAATAAATGCTCATTCTAGAATATTTCTTTTATTATATCTGTTTTTAACAAGCGCTTTAGAACTATCCCACTTGATGCTATGGTTACATCTATACATATGGTTAAATAAAGCATGGGAATTATTAGCTGTTGTACAAGCATATTTATGCTGTTTTACCCTAATATCCAAATTATTAGGCCAAAGGCATAAAATATCATCTATATACCTGTACCAAACCAGGTTAAAATTAACGAATTTTGCCTACGATCGTTAATTTTAACCTGGTTTGGTACAGGTATATAGATGATATTTTATGCCTTTGGCCTAATAATTTGGATGTTGACATTTCTTGGTAGGCTCAACAATTTAGTCTCATCTATTAAGTTCACAGTTGAAAATGATGGAAGCCTATCTTTTCTGATCTAAAAATTTGGAGATGCTCTAATCAGTTCAAATATGAAGTCTACCGTAAGCCTACTAATAACTTATGCATTTTTATTCTGACCATCATCCTTCGATTAAATCCTCTATTTTCTCTGCTATGTTTCTTCGAGCATTGAGAGTTGTTAGTCCTGAATTTTTAGATTCCGAGTTATGCAATATCATGAATATTGGTACTAAATTATGTTATCCTATTTCATTTTTAGATAACTTAAGCCAAGAATAGGTATAATAATGTAATTGTAAAGGAATTTCAGCGTAAAAATATCCTTAGCCTACCTTACCATGTTAATTTTCAATACCTTCTAACTTTACTTAAAGCAATTGGCATTTATGTAATCTTTAAGTATAATAATACTGTTAAATCACACCTAATAAAGAATAGCCCTGATAATGTTGTTGGTTGTGTGTGTTCGATTGGATGTAGACAATGTAACTCGGTATATATAGGCCAAACCGGTAGAACGTTAGATATTAGGGTAAAACAGCATAAATATGCTTGTAGAACAGCTAATAATTCCAATGCTTTATTTAACCATATGTATAGATGTAACCATAGCATCAAGTGGGATAGTTCTAAAACGCGTTAAAAACAGATATAATAAAGAAATATTCTAGAATGTGCATTTATTCATTTTAAAAATTTCAATAACTGCGGGAATGTATAAAAGTGACAATATCATGTTAAAATTTCTTTTGCCTCATTAACCCTTGTTAAGTATGTGCTAATTTTGTTTTTTTTCTGTACGTTGTATATATCTATGGGCATCTCGCCTTTTATCTTCATTCCCTGACGAGGTGTAGCTCTGAATAAACGAAAGGCCTTGGAATCGTTTTTTTTTTCCTTGTGGGTTTGCAGCATATATATATATATATATATATATACCCCGTCGATTAGGTACTCCGGCTTGCCGGGCCGAGGGGGCTCGTACACCTCGTGGGTTGTTGAGGTTTCTTCAACTGCTCGCGGGGTGTGGGCGAAGAGTTACTAGTAGTTTTTTTTTTTCCCCCTTCCTTTTCTTTCCCCCCCTTTTCTTTTCTTTTTGCTCCCCCTTTTTTTCCGTCTCCCGGAATTTCTTTTGTCTTGACTCGGTCCTGTGCCTCTGTCAATCGTAGTATCCACCCCCCCCTCTGTTTCTATTTGCAGTCTTGGGGTCATCGGGTGCACCCGCCTGGGGGCATCGCTCCGGGTGATGGTGGTACGGGCGTCCGGACCGCTGCTGCGTCTGGATTGGGTCTTTGCTTGGCCCTTAACGGACAAATCTCCGTAGTGCCAATCTGCTGTTTTTAAAACGACAGTCGGGTTGGGGGGCAGGCTACCCGGGACGTTGGGCCTGCGCCTTGAAGGATACAGCGGCGGATGGTGCATCGCCTTGGGTCCGAGGCTGCCTTTTTTGTAAAGCTATTGTTTATGGGTTCTATTTCTAAACTTCACTCCCCTCCTCTCCTGTTGACGACTCTGGCCCGTCCTTGGATTTGGATAAGACTACTACTTCTGGTCGTTCAGCGGCCTCTCCTTCCGCTGGATTGACCTTCAAGCCGTATGGCCCCCTCTCGTCCTCTGCGGCGTCTGGCTCTCGTGGCCGGACTCGTGGTGACCGCAGGGCGGGGTCTTCGCGGCCCTTGTTCTCTCGCCCACTCTCGGTTACCGTTACACATGGACCTGTCTCCGCTGTCAATTTTTGTCCGGTGGACAGGTTCCTTGTTCTCCGCCCTTCCGCTGGCTCCCTTCCGGGCAACTCGGAACGGGTGTTTCAGCGCCTTAAGACGATAGGGATTCCCTGTCGTTATGATATCCGCCCTCTGAAGGATGGGTCTCTTCTTTTGAAGTCCCGTTCTTCGGGGGTGACTAGGTCCCTTCTACAGTTGCAGGATGTCTGGGTTGCAGAGTTTCTGTGACTCCCCATGCGCAATTGAATAGCTGTCAGGGCACCATTTTCGCTTCCCGTCTGCTGTCAATCCCGGTTGGCGAGTTGCAGGAAGATCTTGCACCCCAGGGGGTAACGAGGGTCTTCCGCTTTTCGTCGCGCCGGGATGGTGCTCTTACCCCGTCCACTCGTCTGCTCCTGACCTTTGACTCCCTTGTGCCTCCGGCCCAGGTGTTCTGGGGCATGGGTGATCGCCGGTCGTGAGAGTTTTCGGTGCGACCATATGTGCCTGGTCCGGTTCGCTGCTTTGGCTGCAACCGGTTCGGCCATGTTAGCTCTGCGTGCCGCCGTGAGGGTAAGCTATGTGTCCGCTGCGGTGGGCCTGCGCACCCTACCCCGTGCACGAAGCCCCCGCGGTGCTCGAACTGCTCGGGGGCCCACCCTTCCTCCTCGGGACTGCCCCGTTTTCGTTTGAATTCGAGGTGCGGTCCTTAAGGACTACCGAATTCCTTAGTGCGCGATAGGGTCCGTGACCGGGAGCCGCGGCGGGGGTTGTCCTACGCTGCGGCTCTTGGCCCTGGCGGGTCCTCGGGCCCCTCCCGTGCTACCCCGGCGTCTACCGGAGTGGTGCCCCCCCCTGGAAGTTCCCGGGGTTGGTGGGCCTCCTGGCGCCGCGGGTCCTTGTTCCTCTGCCTCACTTTCAGACATCCCATCTGATTCCCTGCCTACAAGTGCCCCTTCTCCCTCTCCGGCCTTGGGGTCTGGATCCTTGCCTACTCGTCTCTCGGGTGGGGAGGGTGATGCCCCGAAGGGGAGAGGAAGCGTCGCGTGGTCGGAGTCCTTCCGACCCGATCCTGACTGCTGCTCGCCCTGCTTCCCCTTCACCGGAGGGGAAGCGGCGCGCTGCCCCTGATCCGCTCGGGACTCCCCTCTCTATACGGAGGGCTGGTGAGGCGTCACCTCCCGGTGCCCCGACCAGTGTCGGGTGTCGGGTGCACCGCCCCATGACACCCTCGATTCCTGACTGTTCCCATGATAGACCCGGTCGAGAGGAGCCTGGCCCTTCTTCATGGAGTCTCTCCCTTCGGCTCCTGCTGAGAGTGGTCGGGTCTCTCCTGGATCTACCTCTCCCACCTGTGGTCGACCTTTCCTCCCCCCCCCCGTCAGTGCTTGTCTGGTTTGACGAGCCCTCGAACAACTGGTTCCCCCCAGTCCCCCTCTGGTGGGGAGTTGGGGGTTTCGGCTGGGCCCGTCTCGTCGTCTCCCCCGCCAGGGGAGCCCCCCTCTGACCTCCCTGTTCTACTCTCCACTTCTCGTTCTACTACGGGTGAAGCAGCTGCGGGGTCGGTGGCCCCTACCCCCCAGTTCGGGATGAGTCGGGGAAGCCGATTCCGTCCCTGGTTACGGACCGTTGAGTTTGCTGCTCAGCTTGGTCCGTGGCTATTTCGCTGTTTTCTCTGCCTCTTCTAATGCCGCTTCCCCTTACAGTTCCATTTTGCATTGGAACTGTAGGGGGCTTTTAGCTAACTGGGAGAACCTTGCCTCCCTGCTGGAGAGCGAGCGGCCTTCCTGTGTTTGTCTCCAGGAGACTATCCTGGCTCCGCGGCAACTCCCTCGTCTCTCTGGCTATGTTGGTTTCCCTTGCACCCCGGATGAGCGCACACGCCGGCGGGGTGCGGCGATTTATGTGCATCATTCGTTACCATCGCGAGGTGTGCCTCTTCGCACTTCCTTGCAGGCTGTGGCTGTGCGGCTCTTTTTAGATCGCCAGTACACTGCCTGCTCGATTTATATTCCTCCTCATGACCATCCTTCTAGCGACGCGGTTCGCGAGTTGGTGCTGCAACTGCCTCGACCGTTTCTCCTCCTCGGGGACTTTAACAGTCGCGACCCGGCTTGGGGAGATGTTCGGTCGACTAATGTTGCTGGTATGTTACTCTCCTTAATGGACGAACTTTCCTTTGCGTGCCTCAATTCCGGTGAACCTACTTCCACGAACCCACGGGTTCATTTACCTGTATTGATCTCTCCTTGGTGTCCCTCGATGCCTTACTCGATTTTTCGTGGAAGGTGTTGGGGGACTCTTATGGCAGTGATCATTACCCAGTCTGTCTTGAGCCGGTCGGACCGCAGCCGGGCGTCTCCTCTCGACCGAGGTGGTGCCATCTTTCAGAGCTCGTTCCGTCATTGTCCGTTCGGTATTGAGCTTTGGCTCTGTGGATGAGAGCTTGGAGTTCTTCGAGCGGGTGGTGATGGGCGTCGCGGAGGACTGTATTCCTCGATCTTCCGGTAACCTGCGGACTCGTAGCGTCCCGTGATGGACTCCAGCATGTCACCAGGCGGTGTGCGAGAGGAAGAGGGCAACGCGCCGCTTCCACCGCACCCGGCGCGCGGACCACTTGATTGAGATGCGGCGGGCGAAGGCTTTCGCCCCCCGGACTCTCAAGTTGGCCCGTCGGGCCTCTTGGCGTGCTTTTGTGTCCGGCATCTCCTCATCTACCCCTTCTGCTGCTGTGTGGCGGAAGGTACGTAGTATCGAGGGGAAGCCGGTCCCTGCTAGTCGCCCTGTCCTTCGGGACGGGGACGGCTTCCTTTCGGATCCTGCTGCTGTGGCTGATCGGCTGGCCGGTGCTTTTACTGCGGTTTCCCGTTCGCCTTCAGCTGCGGATCGCCCTTTATCGGAGGTCGCGTTCCCGCCCCCTGGGAACGAGCCCTATAACCGTCTCTCTACGATGCGGGAACTTCGGGCTGCCTTGGCAACCCGTTGTTCTTCCGACCCTGGCCCTGATGACATTCCGTATGACTATTTGGAATCTGCACCCGATGGCCCTGCACTTCTTGCTGGATCTTTTCAACCGGGTGTGGGTTGAGGGGTCGTTCCCTTCCCGTTGGAGGGAGGCGATTGTGGTCCCGATACCTAAGCCGGGGAAGGATCCGGCGGAGGTGGCGAGCTATCGGCCTATTGCTTTGACGAGCTGCTTATGCAAGCTCCTGGAAAGGATGGTGGCCGTCCGACTTTCCTTTACACTGGAGTCGCTTGGGTTATACCCCCCGACCCAGTATGGCTTTCGTCGATTTCGGGGTACTCTGGACCCCCTTCTCCTCCTTGGCCATGATGTACGGGAGGCATTTTCCCGCCGGAATCTTGTTCTGGCCGTCTTTTTCGACGTCCAAAAGGCCTATGACACGACCCGTCGGAGTTGTCATGACCGTTTGAAGTCTCTTGGTTTTGTGGGCTTTTTGCCCACGTTTCTTCGCAACTTCCTCTGCCGTCGCACTTTCCGCGTCCGTAATGGGGCGGCCCTATCTGACCTGTATGTTCAGGAGGAGGGGGTGCCCCAGGGGTGTGTTTTAAGCGTCTCCTGCTTCAATCTGGTTATGTCTGCGCTACCGGGAGCTCTTCCGCCCTCGGTGCGCTGTTCCATCTACGCAGATGATCTGGCTGTCTATGCCGCGGGGATGAGTCCCCCCCTCGTGGAGAGGCAAGTCCAACTCGCGGTCAATCGGGTTGAACGCTGGGCGTCGTCGGTGGGCCTTACGCTGTCTTCCCCGAAGACTTCGTGTGTGGCCTTCCTTCCGTCGAGGAGACGGGGATCCGGCGCCATCCCGGCCTTTAACCTTACACTCGGGGGTCAGCCTCTGGCCCTCTTTCCATCAGTACGCTTCTTGGGTATGGTTTTCGACAGCCGTTTGAGCTGGGTTCCCCACCTTCTCCGGCTGCGCGAGTCCGCGAGACGTACCCTGGATTTGCTGGGACATCTGTCGCATACTACATGGGGCGCGGATAGGCGGACACTCCTCCGTTTGTACGTGTCCCTGGTACAGTCCAAATTAGACTATGGGAGTGTGGTGTATGGCTCCGCCTCCCGCACGGCCCTTCGGATACTGGATCCGGTCCTCTCTAGAGGACTGCGCATGTCATCTGGCGCCTTCCGCTCCTCTCCGGTTGATAGTCTGCAGGTTGAGTGCGACATCCCTCCCTTGGAGGATCGGAGGTCGTTCCTCATTGCTAAGCACTATCTCCGGATCCTCCGTCTTCCCACCTCTCCTCTGTTCCAGGTGGTTGAGAGGGCGTTCTGCCGGGATGGGGGTTGGTATTTCACCGACACGGTGACCTCCCTCCTCGATGGTATGGGCACTCCTCCTCCATCCGTTATACCGGTCTCTTTCAGGGGTGTTGCACCTTGGGAGAGCACCCCTGTTGCGTGCTGTAGGGCGTTGCGCCCCGTTCGCAGGGCCGATTCTGACTCTGCCTTACTTCGGTCTCTGTTCCTTCAGCATGCAGCGTGTCACTCTGCATGTGTTGCGGTCTTCACAGATGGCTCGAGGTCGTCGGGGGGCGTTGGGGCCGCGGCTGTTCCCCAGTCGTTTGCCCTTGCTCCCCGATGTACCCGTCTCCCTGATGAGGCTTCCGTTTTCACGGCGGAGCTCTATGCCATTCTGAGCGCTCTGGAGGTGGTGCGGGAGCATCCGGATGGGTCGTTTGTCATCTATTCGGATTCCCGCAGTGCCCTGGATGGCCTGGAGTGTTTTGACCCTGTCCACCCACTGGTCCGACGAATCCAGCTACTGTGCCATATCCTTGTCACTTCTGGTGGCAAGGAGGTGGTATTTTGCTGGGTTCCTGCACATGTTAACGTGGCTGGAAATGAGGCTGCCGATCGAGCTGCCCGTTCCGCGTGCCGACTACAGGTTTCACCCGTGTCCCTCCCCTTTTCCGATTATATCCCTGGCTTCCGTAGGATTTTGCGCTCCCGGTGGCAGAGTCGCTGGGATGGAGCTGCAAATAACAAACTCTGCAAGATTAAACCCAAATTGTGATGGGCCTCTTCCTTCCATCGGTCGCGCCATAAGGAGGTGGCTTTTGCCCGCCTCCGTATTGGCTACACCCACCTGACCCATGGCTATTTGATGGCCGGGGATCGGGTGCCCCGATGTCCCGATTGTAACATCTTACTCACAATTGCCCACCTGCTGGTGGAGTGTGCGCTGCGCGAGGAGTATTTTCCCTTTTTCGAGAGCGTCGGGCCTTGTGATAGGCTTGGCGCTATTCTATCGGAAGGTCCCTACTTTTCGGTAACCGGGTTGTTCTCCTTCCTCCTTCGCTCCCGACTTCTTTACCGGTTGTGACTGATAATTTTTTTTTTTTTTTTTTCCTCCCCGTCTATTGTTCACTTCCGTTCGCTGTTTCATAGTCTTCGTCCTGTGTTCGCTCTGCTATCCACCTTTCTTTTGGTGGCCATGAGCGGTCATACTTTCAAAAAAAAAAAAATATATATATTTAGTAGTGTGGGCGCAAAATGTATGAGTGCAATTGCAGATGTTGATGAATGTTGCAAGAATTCCACCCCCACCCCCCTTGGCCGGTGCCAGCTAGAGAACAATTCGTACGGGGTGCTAAAACTTCGAACAAATCGGAATAAAATGCCAGACCCCGTTATAGCAACATTCGTCATTTCGTTTCTCTCCTCTCTCTCAAACCCTGATGGACGAAGCCAATCTTCCAGCAATTTGAATACATGCGATAAAAGACCATATGACGCGTTCGTGGAGAAGGGGCGAACGCCACAAAATTCGAAAAATGAGTTTTTTGTCGTATAATTATCCTTTAAAACCTTTGCTTTACCTATGCAAAAAATTAGATGTTAGTCTGCACTCTTTCACGGTAAAATTTAGGTTTTAATGTATCTCAGAGAAATTCACTCCGCATCATTGCTTCACATTGAACACATCTATCTACTTTCTGGTCACTCGACAATGCCCTGTGATGCTCAATTTGGCCAAATTGAACAAAATATAAAAATAATTACAGCAATATTATTTACACCAAAAAGATTATGTTACGGCCATAACTACAGCCGTTTCGCAGCGCTTACTAGTTGTAGAAATGAAACAGGCTGATTTTCTCGATTTTGACGTTCTAAAAACGTGCATTGTCATTAGGAAATCAACAACTACTAAATTCACAGATGCAAGAAAGTTAATATTTGACTTTCAATACAAAGAAGGCTACGTAATATCTACTGCATACCGCACAACCCCAGATAATAGCCATCCCGTCAGACTGCAGAAAGGGAAAAATCCTACAGTGTCAGTTTATTCAATCTAGCCCAGCAGACACTGCAACCAAAGTATTCCCAATTGCTGCCAATAACTAAAGATCTCAAAGAATTATCAGACCTAATGCCTGCAACTGCAGTGAACTATTATACAAGATTGTTAAAGGAACTGGAAGAAACCGAAACAGTTGAAGTAGGTAATACAACATTCGACGAAGGGGACCAAATAATGGATTACACCAGTTAACATCAGAAGCTATCAATAAATAATATTGTAAAATTTCTTGGCGTTTTATTATATCGACATATTACACAACAATATTTTACTCAAATATGTGTTCAAATTCATACAACATTTCAATAAACCGGAAAAATACAAAGGTTTAAAGTTTACAAACTTTAACTGCATTTTGTGGCATAATTCGAAAATGTTGCGTTCGCCCCTTCTCCACCGAACGCGTCATATATATTGTTATATTTGTCATCTTTCACATTTTAAAATCGGAAGCATCTGACGGCATATCAGCTGTTCTCAGTTATCATTATCTACTCAAATTGCCACAATAACAGCCCATGCTGACACCGTTTCAGTTCGCGCTCGATATCGCTCACAGTAATTCACAACTCATTGTTTTATCTATTC
The DNA here is from genome assembly GCA_023014485.1 of Bathynomus jamesi. NCBI lineage: Eukaryota > Metazoa > Arthropoda > Malacostraca > Isopoda > Cirolanidae > Bathynomus > Bathynomus jamesi. The sequence goes on from JAJOZX010012268.1 coordinate 56,615, forward strand.
CTTCTGCCCGAATATCATACTCTTTCAAAGTCCCATATATATATATATATATACATACACAGGGTGTCCGAGAATTATATGTACAACTTTTGGCTGTTATTAAAAGTCAACCATGAAGTGTAGAAATTCCAGTGTTGTCTCATTTTAGAGAGAATCATTAAGTTTTTTCTGATATCAAGTTTTGACAAGTTTTTTAGAAATTCCAGTGTGTCCGAAAATTATCTGTACAATTTAATCTTTTAATAAAATTCTTGATAACACGTAAAATTCTTAAACAAGATTATTTAGAATCTGTATTTTCAAAAGTTTCTTTTATTAAAGTAACGTTGTTACAAACATTCGATATGTGCACCATCAGTGATTCGCAAAACATCCAATCGATAATCCAACTGTTGCCATGTACGCTGCAGCATATCCACATCAATTCGCTCAATAGCAGCTGTGATTCTTGCTTTTAAATCATCAATGTCTGTGTGTATGCACCTGATGGTGCACATATCGAATGTTTGTAACAACATTACTTTAATAAAAGAAACTTTTGAAAATAGATTCTAAATAATCTTGTTTAAGAATTGTACGTGTGTTATCAAGAATTTTATTAAAAGATGAAATTGTACAGATAATTTTCGGACACACTTGAATTTCTAAAAAACTTGTCAAAACTTGATATCAGAAAAAACTTAATGAGATTCTCTGTAAAATGGGACAACACTGGAATTTCTACACTTCATGGTTGACTTTTAATAACAGCCAAAAGTTGTACATATAATTCTCGGACACTATATATATATATATATATATATATTATATATATATATATATATATATATATATAATATATATATATATATATACAGGTGGGCCGTAAGTTTCCATACATAGGAAAAATTAAACGTTTGTTTTTATGTTTCAGATACCCTAAGAATATGCGTGTAAGATCTTGTTTACTGATGAAGCAAATGTTTACGTCAATGGAGAGGTTAATCGGCAAAACATACGTTATTGGAGTAATGCTAACCCTAACTGGCTGAGTCCGACGAAGATGCAAGGTGCCGGTAAAGTGATGGTGTGGGCCGGGATATGGGTGACAGAATTATTGGACCAATTTTTGTCAGTGGAAATCTTAATGCGAAAGGTATCTTAACATGTTGCAAGAAGAGATTTTCCCATCCCTGCTAAACGAGGAAGGTAACTTCCCAGTTTACTTCCAGCAAGATGGAGCTCCACCTCATTATGTTCTTCACGTGCGTCGGTATTTGGATCAGCAGTTTCCGGATGCTTGGATTGGTCGGCGTGGTCCTGTGGAGTGGCCTCCCAGATCCCCAGATCTCACCCCCCTTGATTTCTATCTTTGGGGGCACTTGAAGGCCATGGTGTATCAGGAAAAGATACGACACATAAATCATCTAAAGGAACGTATCACCAACGTCATTACAAGCATAACGTCAACTGTGCTAATGCGTGTTCATCAACAGTGGGGAACACGTATTGAAATGTGTTTTCAAAACAATGGCAACCATGTAGAGCATATTATATAAATAAAAATGGTTGTCCATAAAAAAATGTTTATTTTTCCTATGTATGGAAACTTACGGCCCACCCTGTATATATATATATATATTCCCTCTCTCTCTCTCTCTCTCCTCTTAATAAACGCCTTTCACGTATTAGAAGTGTATTAACTCAATATCTTTCGTAATATTTTTCAACTCCCTTCTCGTAATATTATATGTATTAATAAAATATATTTCGTAATAAACTCCATGGAAAATGATATTTAAATTAATCCTCATTCTGAAAAATTCGAAATGAAAATCCGATAAATAATCTTTTCGCCTTCATAACCCATCGCTTATCTCAGAAAAAATTTCATCTAATTTAATTACGAGCCATAAACGATCTTCTATTCTGAAATTATATACACAGTTATATTTACCATCTTTCAAATTTAAAGATAATGTTTGAAGCAGATGTTTCTTTAATCACGGGATCGGCTATCTCAGTTCGCACGATATTGCGCTCACTGGCCAGTATATCAGAACTCATTGTTTTTATCTATTCCTTCTGACCAAATATATATATACACACCCACACGTGCTGTTTATTTATTAGCAAATCTCACAAGACTCAAAATAAGATCTGTATTTTATTTTGTAACTCAGATACGGACCCATCCATTTCGCACGATATTGCGTTCATTGGTCAGTATATCAGAATTCATTGTCTTTATCTATTGAACTTATATACATATACAGGGTGTCCCATAAGTCTGGTATCATAGGAGAAATTCATATTTTTCTATTTCTACAAACCATAATTCATATTTTTCTCTTTCTACAGGCCATAATGTCTGTGAGCGTACGCGGACGATTGGCACTGGGAAGACTGCCCATGTGGGAAAATTGCCCATGTAGGAAAATTCCCGAGGAGAAAATTGCCATGCGGAGTAATATTAATAAAAAAAAAATTATGGGTGCCCTGAAAATATAATGAGATGTGGCAACGTTGGCATCGTTTAAGCTTTTACAATAAAATTAAAAATTTATTTATATTTGAATGTTTGTGAATACAATTAATAATATTTTAAAATGAAATTTATTCGCTTGTTTAATCAAAAATTGTATGCATATCTGTCGTTTAAAGATTTTACGTAAAAATTACCAATTAGCAACGACACCAAGCCAAGGACGTGATATATATACCGTAAAAATTACTAATTAGCAACTCACACCAAGCCAAGGACGTGATATTAATTTCAAACCATTAGTATTCTGTTTTGGAAGTAGCAGTAGTTTAACCCATAATGGTGTCGATAATAAAGAGTGAACGCGGGAAGGATATGCTTGTAGATGAACTACAATATATGTATCATAAACATGGTACGGGTACTAATAAAAGTGGTACAATTTATATTGGGAGTGTAGTCAACGAAAACAAAAAAAAACTGCAGAGCGAGATTGCACTGACGGATAATTTTGAAGTTTTAAAATCGGTGAATGAGCATACACACTCATCAACTAAGGATAGGTTGATGCGAAAAATGCGCATGAAACTTTGAAATCCATGGCCGCAACGTCTCATCAATCGAGTCGTGTTTTGGTATCTCAAGCTACTGCGTCTCTAGATGAAGCTGCTCTCTCTCAAATGCCAAATGTAAGAACATAAGCAGAAATGTTCGTAAATGGAGACAAAAGGCTTGCAATTTACCAGCCGTGCCATCTGGAAGGACAGGATATAGCATACCACCAGGATTACAGGCTTGATTCAGGGGAAAACTTTCTTCAATATGATTCTGGAATTGATGATGAATATCGCATATTGATATTCGCAACGGCTGAGGGTTTGGAAGATCTTAAAAATACAAGAACTGGACAATTGATGGTACCTTTAACGTAGCTCCAGATATGTACTATCAACTTCTAACCATTCATATACAAAAGGCGAAATTTAAGTATTCCTCGCATATTTGCCCTCTTACCAAACAAATCCGAATCTACTTATAGAGCATTCTCTGAAAAAATTAAGGAACTTGTAATTAATGAAACGCCTGAAAATGTCACTAGTGATTTTGATGAAAAAGCCTCCCTCAATGCATTGAAATCTGTCTTCCCGAATGCTTCCCTTAACGGCTGCTTCTTCACTTTTCTCAATCGTATAGGAAAATTGTCGATCTTGGGTTTAAACAACAATACCACAACGACAACGAATTCTCTTTGAAGATGCGATATTTTTCCGCCCTTGCTTTTGTGCCATGCCTAGATGTTATGAGTTTTTTGAAGAACTCTGGAGAGATGATATACACAGGAATTTTGTCTTATTTTGAATTTACATAATAGGGATTGAAAGGGGAACGCGAAATACCGAAGAAGAGAGACCCCTATGTTTCCAATCCCCTCTGGAATGTTTACTCCCGTGTGGAAAATTCGTTGCCCCACACGAACAACAACGTGGAAGCTTTTCATAATGTCCTAAAAAAGCAGTAAGTAATTCCCACCCTAACATCTGGAAGTTAATTGACGCACTTAAACGTGAAGAATGCTTGGCCAAAGCTAAGCGCGTTCAATTTGAACGAGGGATTCACTTCCTACGCAAAAAAATATAAGGGACTTAAATTCAAGAGTCAAGAATATCGTAGAAAAGTATGGTGCTGCAAATGAAAAATGACCTATTTAAGATCTATTGCCTATAATATGCAATTTTTTAAAACAAGTTTTCAAATTTTTTAATAATTTTTAATAAATTACTACTACTTTTTAATTTATAATTTTTACTTGAATGGATAAAATAAATTTTCAATTATGTATTTTTTTTTCTATTTATCATACTATAATACTTTTCAGGATAGTTCTATACAAAAACAAAATAATTGTATTATCAGAATGGCAATTTTCCCACATGGGCAGTTTTCTCATGGGCAATCTTCCCAGTGACAATCTTCCTAGAGCCGTGTATACCAGCGCTTTCAAGTGGCCCCAGAGATAAAAATCTAGTGGCGTGAGATCCGGGCTTCTAGTTGGCCATTCAACAGGCCCTCGACGTCCTATCCAATGACCAGGGGATTGTTGGTACAGGTATTCCCTTACTTGGGTGCTGTAATGTGCCGGAGCTCCGTCTTGCTGGAACCATGTTGGGAAATTTTCTTCTTCGTTCAAGACACTGGGAAATGCTTCTTCCTTCAGCATACGTAGGTAGGTGCCTCCAGTGACATGTTCATCGAAAAAGAGGGGGCCTATGATGCGATCCTTCCAAATGCCATACCATCACCCGAGATGCACCTGGTCGGTCGATGTGACCAAGAAGATAGTGAAGAAGAGAAACTGGAACAGACGAAGAAATGGGAAAGAAATAGAGAAAGAGTGGAACAGAAACGAGAGCGTGAGTAGAAGAAGACAGGCGCCCGGGCTCAACCAGGCACGCGCAGGCGTTAAGAGCAGGCTCTCTTGTAGATTTGGGGATCCGAACCCCGAGGCCTACTAACCTCACAAGGAGGAAGCAGGCTCCCTAAAAAAGTGACAACAGATGCCGATAGCAGAACCACCGACACCTCGGAGGATGGAAGAGAAAAGATCTCTACCTCCAGCGAGGTCACACGACAATCGACCAATATGCACCTTGTTCCTTTGAAGAGGTATACCAGTGAGGGTTGTTTGGAGACCAGTAACGGGTGTTCTGTCGATTTACCTCACCATTTCCATAAAAAACAGCCTCGTCACTGAACAGAATGGTGGACGGGAAATTGGCATCCCGAGCATATTGTTCCGTAGCCCATTCACAAAATTCCATCCGCCGGTCGGGATCATTTTCGCTTAATTTCTGTAGGATTTGAAGTTTATATGGATACCATTTGTGAGCCTGAAGAATGCGATGGATGCTACTTTTCGACACTCCTGTCTCGGTGGACAATCGCCGAGGAGACTTATTGGGACTTCTGTTAAAATGAGCCAGGATAGCAGTCGCTGTATCATCGTCAGTGGACCTCCTTGAAGGTTCACTGCGTGGTTTATCTTCTATGGATCCTGTTTCCTTAAACTTTGCAACAAGTCTGCTAACACAACTCTGTGTTATTGGCTCGCGGTCTGAATGCAGTCTGTTAATTTCAGCAGCGGCCTTTCTTTGACTCCGATTTCCTATGAGTAGAATTATCTGGATTCGTTCTTCCTTGCTCTCAGACATTATGACCTGTAGAAAGAAAATATGAATTATGGTTTGTAGAAATAGAAAAATATGAATTTCTCCTATGATGCCGGACTTACGGGACATCCTGTATATCATGATGAGGTTTGTAGTGAGGTTATGGCTAATGGGCTGTGAGTTTTTAACAGACTTTAGAGATGATGAGTATCGCTTGTTAAACAAAAAGGCCAAATATGAACATATGTTTCTCTCTAATAGCGCGCCGGTTTGTGAAGATGTTTAGTTTGTGGAATTGGTGAGTGATAAAACATTAAAACCGTTATAAAATGTGTTTAGTTCGTGAAAATCCCTCTGCAAAAATGTCTGGTGCGTATTCGGGGTAGTGGGAGTGATAAAACATTAAAACCGATATTACTTCTTGTATCGGAGAATTTCCCAAAACACCTGCCCAATATAATTGGGTACAACGAATCATGTTGGTTCAGCGCCGTACACGTTTCATTAGATTATGGTGTGACTCGCTCCTCCCGTGCCGCCCACCCGTGCACCTCACGGAGCATACGACTTCGATTAAGCTCATACACGTATCTTCAGCGTGACTCACCCCGCCCCGTCGAGCCGATCCTTCCTCCTGTGGCTCATAGTCATCTCAGAACTTGCGCCGAGTGGACGTGCCATAGTCATCTCAGAGATTGAACCGAGTGGACGTGCGAATACGATGGAGCTCCCTTTGAGAAGCATTCTCAACGCCTCGTACGACGTCTCCGTGACGAAGTCATTGCGCGTGTTCAGGCGTGAAACCGGCACCATTAACTATGTGCTTGAAACGATCTGCAGGCAAGCAAGCAAACGTAACGTTTTTATTTAAGTGTTGAGGAAATGAATAGAATCTTCGTGATAGTTGAGAGGTGGGCAGAGGACCGTTATAGAATACCTGTTGGCGTAGGTACAATAAGAGAGATGATTAGTGACGCCTCATACACCGTTGTTTGCACATTGTGTATAAATAATGAACAACCATGCATTGATATACGACTGATGTGAAAGAACACCGCTGATAATGACGTTCTTGTCCCTACACGAAACCGTTTCATCCTCGACAGAATGTTTGAAATCGTCGGATTCCGTAAGCTGAAGCCTGTATTAGACGCTCGTGTTACGGATATGATTTATTTTGACACGGTTCTTGAACACGCATACACCGCTCTGCTCGACGGATTTATCGAATGTAGGGATGAACAGGGGGAGAATGGTCTAGAGCTGGATGCATATTTAAAAGGCTTAGATTCTTCGAAATATCCTGAACTTTGGTACAAAGCACTCGAGCGATACAGAGCTGAGCTCGCCTACACTGTTCACCATGAAAAGCTGTACCTCTATATAATGAATAGCTGTCGTTACGACTTGGAAGATTATTTCAATTGCAGCGTGAAGAGTTCACGATTGAAAAGCTCGGGACGGTAAGAAAAAACCCCGATTGGAAAGGCGTGTTTATAAACTTGTATTTGATGTTGTGGTTAACGATGACCTCTTTGTGCGTGCTTTTAATTGTGTTCTAGCCGTGTTTAAAGAGGACTTGCCCGCCGGGTGTAAAGTGGGTACAAAACAGTATTGAATGATATGAAAGCCATTTACGTCGAGTATAGACCTCCGTATCAGTTAAACGGTGAAGTGATGCCTGGACGGTTTTACCATGTCGTACAAAGTAATGGCGATGTGGATGTAGACTATTACGTGCGAGTTTAGCGTTTTGCATCGTAGACCTAAAGGAAATATATTTAATTTATATATATATATATATATATATATATATATATATAAAATATATATATATATATATCCTGTACTAATATGCATTTGATTATACGTTTCGTATATTTTCAATATATTTAATATATCTTTATATTTTTCCTGTACTTATATATTGATGCCCCGCAAGGGGGTTCTAAGCTCGTGCTCTTGAGTGCTCTTTGTGCTCGTTTGTACGTGCTTGTTCCTGGAGGTTTCACGTGCGCCCTCCCGGCCCTAGCACCCAAGGATGATGGGGCTCGACCCTGCAGTCCTTGTCATCCTTGGTCTTTTTCCACTTTGACTGTCCCCTCCACCCTTTCTTTTTCCTCTGTCTTTCCTCTCACTTTTTCTTTGTTTTTCCGCTGAGATATGCCCTTTAAATAGAGGCGAATCGGTTCTTCCTAAAAAAAAAAAAAAATGATGCTGTACCGATTTGTATATTTTTTATTATATATTTCCCATTCATGATGCTATTATTATTTTGATCATATATATATATATTATATATATATATACACACCCGATTGTATATTTATTTCCATTAATTCATCTAAATAATCAGAATGATGTATTGGCGTTTTATTTATTCCTTTTTGTTTGTACACGGTATTTAATTATATCATTTTGTTTGGTTTTTAAAGCGGACTTCTAAGGCGTAATATGTTAAATAAACAAATGCAAACTGGCAACTCATACGACTGAGAAAGGGGGATAAACAACATGAACGAACGTTGCAATAATCCTATTTGTTTAATAGGTCTGTCTATTGAACATATTTAGTGACGGTCTACCAGGAGTTGGTTGATGGTTGGTTTCACCACCAATCGTTTGGACGTTTGGTTGTAGCCCTCATATCGGATACGCGGTGTTAATGGGGTGAGCTCCTAAAAAGTCGTAGCCCTCATCGCCTTTTGATGGGTGAGCTAAAAGTCGTAGTTCTCATTTCACCATTTCTGTTGGAGCTCCTAAGAGTCTATACGATTGTTGGTGATGCTTTTGTGTGTGGTGTGTGTGTGTGTGTGTGTGATATAATAGGGGTGTACAGTCGGTGAGTTATGTACGCTTTTAATTCGCTCGAAGGTTATATACATGCCATTTATGCCTTCTAAGCCACCTGGCTGATTAAGTCAGAATATATACTTAATTAAATAAATAAACGCAAACTGACAACTCAGCCTTCTAAGCCAACTGGCGGAATAATATATGGTTTAATTAAATAAGTAAACGCAAACTGGCAACTCAGCCTTCTAAGCCAACTGGCTGGTTAATATATACTTAAATAAATAAACGCAATCTGGCAGCTCAACTTTCTAAGCCAACTGGCTGATTAGGGGCCCTATAAGAGAGCGGCGGCACGGATGAAGACCTCATATGCGTCTGATTTTTCATTCCTTTCTTCTACTACTTCTTTCACCATCTTTCTCTACAAAAAAAAAAAAAAAAAAAAATGGTGTCAATAATCCAGCAGGGTTGAAAGCACCTTAAACAGAAAAAAACAAACAATATGCGTCTGACAGCTGTCGGGCGAGCATCCCTCCTCTCTTCCTTTCTCTCTCTCTCTAGGCTAGGTCTCCCTTTGGGGGTTCAGCTTGGGGGATAACTCCGCCTCCAAGTTGCATAATCCCTTGCAGTCCCATTTTGGGGTTGGCAATATGGGGTGCCTTGCAACAAAGGGAGTAGCACTCTTGCAACATTGATCAACATTTGCATTTGCACCCATACTACTAAATATATATATATATATATATATATATATATATATATATATATTATTATAATATATATATATATATATATCAGGGATGGGAAACTGCTAAATTTTTAAGTCCAGTTTCGATTTCTGTTTAAGTTTGAAGAATATCGATTTCAGTTTCGATTTCAGTTTTTAAGTTTTTTCGATTCGTATTTTTCGGTTCGATTCAATTTAAATTTCGATTCAAGTTTTTTTGCAGATGAGAGGAAACACAAGGAGATTAGAGGAACATTCCAAAGGATAAACATTTGGAGAAATACCCAGGAGATTAGAAAAACATTCCAAAGGATTAACATTTGAGTAGAAGTTTGGTCATTCCTACGGATTATCTCTCACTTATGTAGATATTGATAGTATAGCTATTAGCGAACTGAAAAATTTAATGGTCAGAAAAAACTGAAGACGTCCTTACCAAGTGATTAAACTTAGGTCAACGAAAAGAGCACAGTCATAACTGAAAAGTATTTTGATATTGGCTAAAAATTTTCCTCCCTAATTCTTTTTCTTTCATTTTTAAAACCATTGTCTCTAGTACTTTCAGCTGCGTTATTTTCTATATCGAAATAAAGGATAAATGGATATTTTAAATCCATACAAATGTTAAGTCTCAAAAAAATTAATGATATTCTTATATTTTAAAAAAATTTAAATCCTTGTCATTATTGCGTAACGAATATTTTCAATACCCTCTCTTTTGTTCACTATAATGACGTTGTAATATGTATTATTTATACGCGCGTATAATGCTATTATTCTATATCAAACTTTATTTTTGGAAATTAAATAATTGTTATAATGCGTATCTAATATTTGCATTATCTAATATTTTGCTTACTGAAGGCGTTGCAATATGTATTATACGCGCATAAAAAGGTATTATGGGGCCATTTAAAAATTATGTAACGCTTTTTTCAGCCAGAATTTATACCCCCCTCCCCCACCCACCTATCCAAACACCCAGTAAAAAATTATCCTCATCCCACCCAGGGCCGCCGAGAGGGCGGGGAAGCCGGTATAAATCCCCGGGGCCCGGACCTCTAGAAGAATGATCGATTGGTGTGGCCTCGTTGGAGATACAGATCTTTTCTCTTCCATCCTCCGAGAATGTGTCGGTGGTTCTGCCACCGGCATCTGTTGTCACTCTTTTTATGGGGCCTGCTTCCCATTTGTGGGGTTAGTAGGCCTCAGGGTTCGGATCCCCAAACCTACAAAAAAAGCCTGCTCTTAACTCCTGCGCGTGCCTGGTTCAGACCGGGCGCCTGTCTTCTACTCACGCTCTCGTTTCTGTTCCACCCTTTCTCTACTTCTTTCCCATTTCTTCGTCTGTTCAAGTATTTCTTCGTCTGTTCAAGTATTTCTTCACTATCTTTTCTTGGTCACATCGATCATCATCTCTAAGGGGCCCGGAGAGAGGGGGAATAAAATGTAAAAATATTAATAAAGCAATTGATTAAATTACAGAGAGGAAATATAATTAATGAACTTACATTTTATAGAAATTATCATAGTCAAACTGAAACATAAAATATTATCCGCGATCCACCAATGCTCAAGACCGACTGACAGATCTGGGAACCATTGTAATTGAAAGCCAGTTAGCCCGTACTTTAAATTTCATCAGAATCATTTACTACTTTGCTAGAGAGATGGCAAAGAAAGTACGCTTCTAATTATGAAAATCTTGCAGTAAACAATTGTCTTGCCTGCATGGACTGGTACTGCATTTGTAAATTGTTTGGTGAAAGAATTAATATAATTGATTCGAAAAATAAAATGGTCATTTTCTTCTGAATTGTTTATTCATACTGTATGTTTTGAATATTGACTTGGACATATAATCAGTTTGCTTGTTATGTACACAAAAAACATTTATAATAAAATATTGAGTAAACAACGGGGAGGGGGCATAAATCAATCCTTCCCGGCGTCCGCGGCAGCTCCGGCGGCCCTGCCCCCACCTCACATTACCCTATAAAATGTTATTTTCAGTAAATTGTTACTTCGCTTTTCCCCAAAACTTGTTACTCATCACTTACTCAAAACATCTTTTTGTGCATGATAATAATTTGTTACTTTCACCAATATTATATACAAGGCACGTGCTCAAATTACATAGCTTCTCATTTCCCAGTTTTATATATTCGTGGTGATAAAATGTTATGTAACATTTGAGGTGACATCCCTCACCCCATGTAACACACTGTAACACCTGACCTAACACTCCCCCATCCCCTTCCGCGTTACATAACTTTTGAATGGCCCTTATTCTATACAGGGTGTTCCATTTAAATGGAACCATAGGTAGTAACAAAGATTAAAAGGATATCGGTACCTTTATTAGCATTATTCACTTTAATTACTTTACTTTAACTTTATTACGTTTACCTTCTCAAATCTAGAAAAAACACATTATTAATTACTCCCTATGGTTCCATTTAACGAAACCCTGTAGATTAAACGTTTCTTTGAAGCAAATTTATAAATACTTTGTTTTTTTTTTTCTTCTATTTTGAATGTTTATTTTGTCATTTGCCTGCTTTTTTTTTTTAAGTGTTTTTAGTGCCTAAACATCCGGGTCTACCAATCAGATTTGATGTTTGAGGCTTGAAAGTAAAAAATCTAAATTAAAAACAATTTCTGCAGAATCATATGAATTTTAATATTTTATTTTATTTTTTATTCTATGAACCAATACTATCATAGTTTCTGCTTAGAGCGCTTATGAACCATAAAAAACGTATATGTAGATAGAAAATGAATTTTGAGTGAGGAACTTTTATAATAAAAGCGTACTGGTAACTTCTCTCAATTTTTAAAAAGTGCTTGAGCACTTTGAAAATGTGAATACTTTTGGCTCGAGATACCTACTTTCGCGCCCCTATCAGAAGTAATGGCGCCCCATGGCCCGTAGGCTGACCATACGTACCGTTTTGAACGGGACAGTACTACGTCTACCTAAATTTTTGTAGGGGTTCTGTCACTGAAGAATAATTGTAAGCTCAATATGTTTATGTACTTTTTCATGAATACAGAATATTACATAACCCCGTCCCTTTTTTGCCATCCCAATGTCCCGTTTTTGTCTCAAGGAAATATGGTCAGCCTACCCATGGGTCATGAATAATATTATATTTTCAGACGTTTGTTAATTTGTTAAACTTTGGGGAAATAAGTAAGTAAAGCATTATCGATGTTGAAAGTTTTTCAAATTTCGGCCTGAATAACAATTCATGCCCAATCCGCCAATGCCAATCCGATGTAAAACAATGTTTTCTGACTTGGCACTGGTATTGCAAAAGTATAAGGATCTTTGGATCCGACGGCGCTTCTAAAGTGATTTTCCCCTCCTTTGTAAATTCCTAGATCCACAACTGCCTACACATTACAAGAATTTAACACAGCGATAATGTGGTAATTTAACGTAACAAATTAATTTTTTTTTTTTATTGTAAAGGTCGTTTGGTGCATTAACTAATTTTACTGTCAAGATTGTGCTAATGTTTCTGTTTTGCGAAATAATAGATATAATTCATGAAATATGTATCAGAATATTTATTCTGTAAAGAATGAAGTTTTTTCACTTTTATTTTATATATTCAGTTCTATACTTTCCATAAATCAGTAATTGTTATGAAAAGAATTTTGGGCACTATCCTGTTATCTCCCAGACCCAGAAAATCATAGTAAATTAATATTTTTCATTTTAAACGTCTTTCTAATACTACAGGGTGTCCGAAAAGTGTGTTTTAAATATATAGTACTAAAATCTCTGCTAATACTATGTTTTTTAATTAAATTTCGCATTATATATTTTTAAGTAACATATTTGATATTAGAATTGTTACCCATAATAATAATAGTAATACGTATACACTTAATTTCTATAAAAATTTATGAAAATTTTTTCAATAATTTTTATAGAACAAAAAATATTTTATAATATATTTGACTTATAATCTTGCGTGAACATTTAATTGAAATATTATACAAACATTTTGTATAAGATAAGCCATACATTTTGTTGAAAAATTATTTTTGGTATGTTCTTCATTGAGAAGAACATAAGAAAACAATAGAAATATTTTTTTTTCTCGTTTCTGTGTGTGTGTGCTTTTTGTTCTTTATTGGTAAAAATATTGGTAATTTTTTTGTTTTGGGGAGTATTAGATGTAATTCATAAAATATGTATCCCAATATTTGTTTTAACAAGAAGTATTTTTCACTTTGGTAAATTTCCCGTTTAAAGGCGTCCTTCAAATTTTTATTCCACATTGCATAAAAGGTGCACAAAATTTTCATCCCACACTCTCGCATATAAAATTATAATGTATATCCTAGATGCATTGGAAGGCAATGACAACTACGATGTTATATACACAGATTTTGCTAAAGCTTTCGATAAATGTGACCATGGTATAATAGCACATAAAATTAAAGACATGGGAATAACAGGCAAAGTGGGAAATTGGATCTACAACTTCCTTAGTGATCGTCTGCAGGTCGTCAAAATTCAAGGTAGATCATCATTAGAATCGGAAGTACGCAGCTCAGTACCACAAGGGACAGTACTGGCCCCACTCCTGTTCATTATCATGCTAACAGACATAGACAGCGGAGTAACAGCAATAGTATAGTAACATCCTTTGCAGACGATACAAAGATCAGCAGAAAAATCAGCGATGTACATGACGTGGAGGCCTTGCAGAGGGACACGAACAAAATATACAAATGGTCAGAAGACAACATGTCATTCAACGCCGAGAAATTTCAGCTCTTGAGATATGGTAGAAAAGAAGAACTTAAACAGACTGCATATTATGCTCCAGATAGACAGGAAATTCAGAGAAGCATGAAAGCGATTGATCTCGGGATAATAATGACAGATGATGCGAAATTCGAAACACAAAATCAGATAGCGATAAATAAAGCAAAAAGAGTCGCCGGACAGGTTCTAAGAACGTTCAAGAGGGACAGGACAGTAATGATTCCCCTGCTAAAAACACTGATTATACCAAAACTTGAATACTGCTCAGTTTTGACGTCCCCATATAAAAAGGAAGAAACTAATAAACTAGAAGAAACGCAAAGGCATTTCACAGCCAAGATTGATGGCTGCAAAGAACTCAACTACTGGGAAAGACTACGTAAACTAAATCTGTACTCACTGGAAAGAAGAAGAGAGAGGTACATCATAATCTACATATGGAAAATGATCGAAAAACTGGTACCAAACCTAAAACTAAACCCAATTACCATTCAAACAACACTGGAAAATAGGAAAGGCAGAATGTGTAGTGTTCCCAAATTAAAAGCACGGCAAGGGACCTCCTCAACCCTGAAGGAAAATAGCTTGGTTGTCAGGGGGCCAAGACTTTTCAACCAGCTTCCTAAGGACCTCAGAAACATAACGGGGGTCAAAGTTGAAGTCTTCAAGAAAAGACTGGATGCCTGGCTCAGGACAGTACCAGATGAGCCGGGCGTGCCTGGCTATGTACGGTGGAGAGCGCAAGAAAGCAACTCGCTCCTCCACCAGGCCAGACCTAGAGGCGGGGCCACCAGCTTGACCTCCGTGTGAAGAGAGACCAACACACGAAACAACATAAGGTTCATAAGGTAAGGTATGCGTTGCGTATTAAGACACCCGCAAAAGGAACTAACCTTCACTTCTAGTTTATAGATTCAGATTTATATTTTCCATAAATCAGAAATTTTTAATGAAAAGAATTTTGGGTACTATCTTCTTATATCTTCTTATCTCCCAACCAAATTGGATAGCTTCTGATGATCACTTGAAATTGGGGCCACTTTGTCACCAATTTGAAGGCCAGAGTTCATGAACTCTACAAACTTCTTTATTGCTAATAAAGGTATCTCGGCTGGAGATGTTACTACGTCGTCGTCATCATATCCCTCGATTTCGGCGGCAGTTTCAGTCATATGATTGGTTGTGCTATGAACGAGTTTGAATTTTCTTAGTACGTGCTATTGACAGTGGCGTCATTTCAAATTGGTTTCGGGGAACGAAGAAGGTAGTGAGAAGCCCCTCACATGTCAAAATTTATTAAGTGCTACTCACAGTGTACTTTATAATCAAATTAATATAAAAAGAATGATTAAATGGTATCAGCTAGACTGGTTATTTACAGTTAACTATCAAATTATTAAGTTAAGCAATAAATCATGAAATCTAATATACTATTTCAGAAATGAAGCCTTATATATATATATATAGGGTGAACCAAATGTAGGTGGACAGTAAATGATAACGTTTATTTTGAGAATACATATTTAATTTTTTTGTATACTATAATACAAAATAAAATTTAAATAAATTGTTATAATATTTAATATAATATAACACAAACACCATAGTTATAATGAACACCATAGTTATAATAAATATAACACAAACCGTATTCAACCTACTGTCCACCTACTTTTGGTTCACCGTGATATATATATATATATATATCGTAAAGAACGACGCTTGTATAGGAGATATTCCGCGCAAGACGAGAGAGAGAAAACGGAACAAATGAAAAATGAGTAACCACTGGAATCGAACCCGGGATCTTCCGATTGCGGAATATCTCCTATACAAGCGTCGTTCTTTACGTTTATTTATACTGCGTGTTCTTTGCAGTTGAATGTATATATATATATATATATATAAGTTTTTTGCGCACACCTACAGGTCGCTACAATTGGTGTAGAACAATGCAGTTTTCACCATTCGATGCGTCTTTTTATTGCGCAGTGCCCATGCTAAAAAAAAATTCCCTAACATAAATCCTGCCCACCCTTTTAGGGGTACAGTTCTTCCCATTTCTTCATTTTTAATCATAATTTTGGCACAAAATGGGGGAGGGGAGGGGTGGGGTAATGGGGAACTCAGAAAATAGATGCGATATATATATATATGTAACCAAAAAAAATTAAAGTAAATCCTTTGCAAGGTGCCAGCCCCCTTTCCCCTTGGGGGTAATGGGGGAAGGTGGGGTTAATGGGGAAACTCAGAAAAAAAAAATGATAACGAACACCGATTCCGGTCAGGAAGATCAGTAGTATAGCCGAAAAAGGGGAGAGTGCAAGAATGTTGCAAATGGGGGTGGGGTTGTTGCAAAAGAAATTCCCGCCAAAGAGGCCTTTGTTGCCAACCGGGGTTGCAAGGGGCATGCAACTTGGAGGCGGAGTTCTCCCCCAAGCTATTCCCCCCAAAGGGCCAGAAAGGAGAGAAAGGAGGAGAGGTGTTCACCTGGCAGGAGCCAAGTGCATATTAAGACCAGCCGAGTAGACGTTGTCTTATAGGCTCAGCCAGTTGGCTGAACCAAGGGGGGGGGGAGGGGTACACCTGAAGGAGAGACAGAGACAGAGAGAGAGAGAGAGTAGTTGCCTTTGATTGCAAGGCATGCAACTTGGAGGCGGAGTTCTCCCCCAAGCTATTTTCGTTTACCTAATCTAAGAGGCCTCTAAGGGGTTTTCCCAAAAGGCCAGAAAGAGAAGGACCAGAGGTCCTTGCTCGGCTGGGAGCCGAGCTTGAATGATTCCGTCATCAGCTTCTCGTCTTTTATAAACCTCTAATCCGCCATGTTGCCAGATAGCGCCATGTATTCAGTTGCTGAGTTGCCAGATAGCGCCATGTATTCCAGATAGCAAAACCAATATTAATCAAATTACCACAATATATGATGGTAGTTAATCGATGAATCCCAAATTCTGTTTATTAAATAAATAATTTTTACACTTAATTTTTATTATAAATATTTAAGTCACGAATAACGAAACGAAATGAAAATTTACGAAACAATTCAAAACACGCTCCTCATTCCCCTAAATCCCCCACCCATCTCTACTTGTATATATAACAAACTAATGAACCACTCGTGTGCACAAACAATATAAAATACCACAATATATGACGGTAGTTAATCGATGAATCCAATTAAATTCTGTTTATTAAATAAATAATTTTTACACTTAATTTTTATTATAAATATTTAAGTCACGAATAACAAAACGAAATGAAAATTTACGAAACAATTCAAAACACACGCTCCTCATTCCCCCAAATCCCCCCACCCATCTGTACTTTGTATATATATAAACTAATGAACCACTCGTGCTCACAAACCATAAAAATACCACAATATATTTATATAGTTAATCAATTGGAAGATTCAACCATAAAATACCACTATATTTATATAGTTAATCAATTGGAAGATTCATTTAAAGTTGAAATTAACCAAACACACGATTGTCATTCCCCAAACCCATCTGGAGATATATATATATATATAAACGAATAAACTCGTGCGCACACACACGCACACGAGGAAAGGCCGAAACTAGGTCAATTCGAATCGTCTCCCTAGAGACCTTTTTGGACGAGGGTTAATCCTTCTACAATCTATTCGAGCAAAAACCACCGCTCACTTCAAACATTATTATTATTTTATTTCTACAATGAAAATATTTTATATTTACGCGTAATTTGTATGGTGTCATATTCTTATAACTACATTAACTGCTTAAATCTTTGATTTTTAATATTTAGTGTTAGAAGTGAAAATTTAGCACAATTCATACTAGACCTCGATGCGACACTTCAAAGTACTTGATAATATTTTGGGGAAAAAATGGAAATATTATTTTCTCGAAAACTATTGGTGATAGAAAAATTCTGAAACCATATTTGGAATCAGTATCAAAAGTTCTATAAGAATCACCAAATAATTTTCAAGAAATGTTGTTCCCTAGTGTAATTTCTCACCGAATTGGAAAGGTTTTCACTCCGCCTTAGACCCACAGTTTAACGTGGATTCAGAAATACATCTCGTCGATTGCTCACTATTTCATCGAGATAATTAAAGCTCATATACAGGACCTGCATTGTCTATAAGATCTGCGGGAGACTGAGTAAATGGAAATATTATTTTCTCGAAAACTATGGGTATAGAAAAATTCTGAAACCATATTTGGAATCAGCATCAAAAGTTCTATAAGAAACCAAATAGTTTTCAAGAAATGTTGTTCCCTAGTGTGATTTCTCGCCGAATTGGAAAGGTTTTCACTCCGTCTTAGACCCACAGTTTAACGTGGAAACCGAATGCTCTTTTAAAAATATAATTAGGATATATTTCTTTATTATAAAATCCTCTCGATACATTAGTGACTAATGATCCGGGAATAGTGGGGAAAAATATTGACATGGCAAAGACAGGAAGGAGTAATACGAACATTAAATCTATTGGAGAAAATATAAAGATGCCATTACTCGTCCGGCCCGTTATAGCGGATTGGTACACATCATAGCTCCACCCAGCTACACTGGCAACCAATCACTACGAACATCTGGTCTTTTGGGGCGGAGCTTGGCGATTGTGCATATAAAAGGGATATTTTTCAGTTGGGAGTAACAGTAGCTATTTTCGCGTCAGTGAATAATCATTTCCTCCACCATGGACCTGTACGTCTCCCCGGATTTGTATGAAGAAAGTGACACTGCAGCATTGATGCAATTAATCTTTTTAACGCGATTGACCGTGATGAATTATTTCCAACGCAAACCGTTGAAGATATTTGCAGTGACGCTCCTTACAATCCGACGCAAGGGACTACCATAGAAATGTAAGTGTCTATAATTCGATTTTATATATATATATATATATATATATATATATATATATATGGAGGGTTGTAGTATCTCGTCAAATACTTCATTTAGATACTCAAAAATCGAAATTTTTTATGGCAATCAATGTTATTTGGTTTTACCTCTTATCGCCATTATGCTAAAATCGAAATTTTTTATGGCAATCAATGTTATTCCTCTTAAATGAACCAAAGATATCTTCACATAATGGGGATCTGTCTGTATACTCTGTATATGTTTTAAAAGAATGAACATTATTCCTTTAAGGTCCGATGAGGATTTGACACGTGTTATACAATCTTTTGAAGAATCTCGTGTCATGAATACGGAGGATATACTGATCAGTCAGCAATGTCACACATCCTCCACCATGGACCTGTACGTCTCCCCGGATTTGTATGAAGAAAGTGACACTGCAGCATTAACTGCAATTAATCTTTTTAACGCATTGACCGTGATGAATTATTTCCAACGCAAACCGTTGAAGATATTTGCAGTGACGCTCCTTACAATCCGACGCAAGGGACTACCATAGAAATGTAAGTGTCTATAATTCGATTTTATATATATGGAGGGTTGTAGTATCTCGTCAAATACTTCATTTAGATACTCACCAAAAATCGAAATTTTTTATGGCAATCAATGTTATTTGGTTTTACCTCTTATCGCCATTATGCTAAAATCGAAATTTTTTATGGCAATCAATGTTATTTGGATTTACCTCTTATCGCCATTATGCTAAAATCGAAATTTTTTATGGCAATCAATGTTATTCCTCTTAAATGAACCAAAGATATCTTCACATAATGGGGATCTGTCTGTATACTCTGTATATGTTTTAAAAGAATGAACATTATTCCTTTAAGGTCCGATGAGGATTTGACACGTGTTATACAATCTTTTGAAGAATCTCGTGTCATGAATACGGAGGATATACTGATCAGTCAGCAATGTCACACCGAAATAATGTAAGTGTTTTTCGATCTTTTTGGGGTAAGAAGACAATATATTTTCATAAATTTATTAAATGAAAGAAATCAGTACAATAACCAACTACAGAATATACCGTTACAAATATACGAACAAAAACATTATACTATACAACGAGTACGTACAATTGGAAAACGGATTTTTATCTGTCTGCATACCATTTCATCGTTTCGGCGAGTGTGACACGGGTCAAATAAATTTAAAAAATTTATAAATTCTTTATCACATGACATATGCGTGAGAAATGAGACGCAGTACATTCCGCAAACATTACTAAAATATCCTTGTATACGAAATGGGTTCCATACAACTTCGGGAATATGTAACTGAGCGAGAAATTTTACAATAATAGGGTCACTCCAGGGTTGAGTACCGAGTGAATCAAAATAGTACAGGCGCTGTCTATTTTTAAAATAGACAGCGATCCAATGAATCCCTTCATTACCGATGACATCTGTGTTCACAATAAGACTACCGCATTCTCGCGTACTTGGCAAACTCAATGTTTCATTCTTCGCAAACACGCCGATAAATTTGGAACGTGTGACTCGTTCCATTACTTTCTGAAGTGTATTAGCATCCATTTTAAAAGTCAGTGATAACGCTCCTAAATCTATCTACTTCTATTAGGGCTTGCGATTCGAGATATACTAGTACACTAATAGGAGCGTCTATAGGCTTGGCGAATTCCAGCCGCACTGAGATGTTTCCGCTCTGCTGTGGGGTTAAATGGGTATTTACGCTAGCAGATAAGTCAGGTGTAATGTCAAACGGATAAAGGTTAAATTGATCAATGAATTCTTCCTGCGTTACCCCATTACCAAGCTCATCACAATCACCTGCAATATGGGTCAGATTACTATAGGCTCTGGCACAAAGAGGTAACACAGCGTCTGATGAATAGTCCGTACCCATTGTTCCACCCAAAGCAGTGCCATTAACGTATAGTTATATTTTTAAGTCCGAAATTCTCGAATTTAAAGGCACTCTTTTTATATTTTCCATTCACCGAAGCATGGTCCTGCATACCGATTAATATCCTTTTAGGAAGATTTCCCAGGGCAATGTTTTCTATCTGCTTCGATGCCAACCCTGCAGGAACCGTATATAGTTTGATTTGTACTCTGTTAATAGGATATTTCACTGTAGCGTTTAGTAAATTTTTCTCAATTTCTAGTTGTTTTGGTGAACTTAATTTCACTCGCCGTACGCGGAGGTATGTGTCCATAATGTGAACCACAACGGGCTTTGCACCCTCTTCTTGATCAGCATCCAGATTTAAGCAGATCTCAGGACTCGTGCGGGTGAGCTTTATTTTCATATCCACCCCGTTGACAAGCAACTTCTCCTGGAAAGTGAAATCTGTGTGCAACCGTCCAAAACACTCGTATATTTTCTTTTTAGAATTTTTAAATTTGTCCTTTATACTATTTTCATCTTTAGTTTGATAATATCCCTCGGCACTTAAAAAGGTAGCCTTCGCTTCTTTGGAAAAGTTGAGGACATTTTCCAGATAGGCTCGTAGATGATAGTACCCGTGCCTGCCGATATGTTGGTCTGATTTAAATATACGTCACACTGGTTGAATATGGAGTGCAGAAAGTTTGTTTCAGGGTATACAGCATATTTGTCATCGCAGACCGTTCCATCAGAATGGGCTATACGTAGCTTAGCGTACATGTGCACACAGCTTGGATCAAAAAAGTAAGGGCCTGAGCTGGGTATCACGAATTCTATAGGTGCACTCGGGGAACTAATTGTGTTTAAAGGGTTAATTGTAATAAAGTCACTGTGCTCAATAGAAACTTGGGTTGGAGGCAGCTCAAAAAGGGACAGCTCCGATTTACAGCATTGTGAACTACATGGGTGGATGAAGCGTGCCATGGCGAAATAGTGACTCCTCTCTCGACAAGTGGTAAACAAACTATGATTCATGAGATCAATGTCCTTAGCTTATATCAGTCAAAAAAGTGGTCAACCATAGGTTTCATTCGCTTACAGCACTTCTTTTTTGATAGCCTTTTACGTTTAATACCACGTGACCCCTTCTTCCGGGGAGCCCTCTTCTTCTTCCCGCCACCACGCATTTTTCTCTTTGCATCTTTGATTTTCGTCCCGTGTACGCTTTAAATGTTTTTTTAGAGCTTCTTTAGGTTTAGCCCCGGCCAATATGTCTTCTGCAGTGTTAATACCTGATTGTAGCGCTTTCCTTCCGAGGTATCTGGCCCCCTCTTCAGCAAAGGAACAGCCGTACGTAGTATGGATGAAAAAATGGATCCAAGTCCACTACCGCGCTGGTATCTCACCCCTCGATAGACGGTGAAAGGCTTTCTATCCATTATAACTCAGTGCGTCGAAAGTGTAGCTTCACTGTTAAGCTCCCGTTACCGAATGGGAAGTTTTCACCCTCAATCGTTCTTATATATATTGAGATATTGGTTATTAAATTAGTTGCGACATTCACATAATGGGGTCTGTCATATGTAATACTCAAACTCCTTCCTCTATGGTTGGGGATGTGAGCAATGCGCAGCAGGCGTGCCTGGGTATCCCCAACAAACTGGTGCTCCACTATATTACTGTAAATATAGCACATGTCTGGGGACCTTTCAGCCAATTTCTCCATCTTCAATTGATACATTAATCTGGACAAGTCATGCTGTGTCTCGTGAAATGTGTCTCTTTGGAAGGCTGCGCTATATCGGCCATTGGTTAGAATTTGGAACTTTCTATGGTCTTTAATACGTCTGTTAGTCTTTGATTTTAGGATTAGTGTATGTGCAGGGTTTTTACGATTTCGTATACTAAATCATTCGTAAGGTTTGAGTTTCTTAAACTTACGTTTAAGCCTCTCACAACATCCTCGGCCGAACCATATTGACCCGGTCCTAGTCTTACTTCTGTACTGTAATACCGTGCAACCTTAGTCCGAGCGATACGCATAGTTTCATCCATAGCTACCCCAGCTTTTTCACACTCGTCAATGTCTCTAAGAATCGTAAAAACGGTTTCTTTATGTTCAATATTTAAAAAGATGGTGTCCAGCTGAATTTCGCATATCCCCACCTCATACGAATCACGACCCAATTCAATGTGCTTGTGGAGCTCTGTTACAAAGTTGGCTAGTGTGTTGTTAGGGTGTACAGACAGGGACGAGGAGGACGGGAGTGTGACGTAGAAATGGTTAGGAGCCATGTTGCATACTATTTAAGCTTCATTATTGCATCAGCTTTTATATAGGTGTTGAAGCTTTCTGGGTACCCTAGCCATTTCACCAGGTACATTTTTCTCTTTCCTGAACCTTTGCTTCCTAAAATTTTCTCAATTTTAAACACATTTTTTCCTAAATTAAACGCAACTTTCTGCAATTCCTCGCGGTAAAAACCTCCTGAGATTTCTTCCCCATTCAAATCTTCAATGTAATACATCATTATCTCACCTTTAGGTCTCATAGCCCTAACTTTAAAAATCTCGCGTGTCCATCCTTGCTCAAAACCCTTTGCGAATTTATTCCCCGAACGCGACAGCCTTACATAATCATTGATTTTGAAGCGCGCCGTGTGTGGTGGTGGTGATCCATCTCTTCTCGGGACCGTACCTCTTTCTAAAACTTCGTTAGGCGTTGTCCCAATCGTGCGATGGTGTGAGCGGTTGTAGGATGATGCCAATGATTCCAGAATGTCTAGAAATCTGTGTTTTTATGTGTAAAATAACGGTGCATGCGTTCCTTTATGGTGCGCTGAACTCTTTCAGCTAAAAAAGCCTTATGTATAGAATTGGTTGTGTAATAGCTGATATTAAACTCTGTCAACATGTTCTGAAAAGCACGGCCTATAAATTCCTTCCCCATATCCGTACAAAAATAGCCAGGAACCCTGTTTTCTTTTAACATTAGCGTTTTGGTGGCTTTAGCAACTGTTTCAGGTGATTTATTTTTCAGAGGAACTAGCCACAGATATCTAGAGAATATGTCTATTATGAATAGAATGTAGCGGTAACCATCGTTATACACAGAATATCTTTGCATGTCTGTTAAATCTGCTTGCCAAATAGAATCAATCGAGGAAGCCGTTGTCTTGGCTGTTTTAAACCTTTTTCTCACAGGCTTATGAAGCGTATAAGCGTCCTGCTCCCTCAAAAATCTTTCATCATCTTTTTTTCCTACTCCGTAAACGTACAGTCTATCTACGCCTCCGTAAGAGGATGGGGTAGAAATGTCATAATAGCGTTTAGTTAATACGTTAGCCATTTGCGTATTTTAGAGGCACGTGGGTAGGGTTGGTTTAACCTCTTCTTGCTCCTCTTCAAAGGTGTTACCGCCGGGGGTGACGGCGCCTTCAATTGTGTCACAGGCGTTGCATGTTCCAAGTCTTTTAACCTGTTCAGATTTCCTATCAACGTTTTAGGGACATTTATTTGTTGTAGTCTTGCTTTAATATGCTTCCATCCTGATGGTGATGGCCTATCCCACTTTCTCACCAGATCATGGACAATGTCTACGATATTCGATCCCTGTACCTTTGATCCTTCTACAATGATCTCCCCTGTATCGGTCCATTGTACGGCGGGATCCTCATTCAATAGATTATAAATACTTAAGCCTTTACTCCTCAATGTAAGTGGGAGGGTGTTTTTTAATACATGTTCGATATGTTGTGTGGCTAATCTTTTTGGTTGGTCAGCTGTGTCGTCGGGTACAGGTCCTATGTCGCCATCGTCCCCCGTGCTGTGCCTAATAACCACAGGAATCTCTGTAGGGCTCATAATTTTCGTACTCGTGAAGAAATTTCTGCAGAGCTTCTTGGTATAAGATTCTTTTCTCATCAGGTGTTTTTTCACTGTTTAATAGGGCTAACAATTCGCTTTCCATTCTTTTAAGTGCTTTTACGGGGATCTAGATACGTGTCTCTTTGCAGTGAGGCGTACACCTCGTGGGGAATCACTACCACTTTCTTCATTATATTAATCTAGTCAGTAAAGGACCCAAAACTGAAAATAAGATGGGGAGAAATGACCCTCCTGTTTGTACA
Source organism: Bathynomus jamesi (assembly GCA_023014485.1). Taxonomy (NCBI): domain Eukaryota; kingdom Metazoa; phylum Arthropoda; class Malacostraca; order Isopoda; family Cirolanidae; genus Bathynomus; species Bathynomus jamesi. Next base: position 81,468 of record JAJOZX010012268.1, read on the forward strand.
ATAATTCGTTTTTTCTTCGCTACAGTTTGACTTTTACGAGCGAGTGCACGTATTATGTTCTTGTAGCGGCGTAGGCGAGCCTTCTGAGGGGTTTTCATTGATACATTGCAATTTATAACGTTAAGACAGATTTCACAGATGCATTTTAAAAAGTCGGCGTCGATATTTTTAATAAACATCTGCTGCATTGCCCGGTGCAGTCGATGATAGATTTTTATTAATTCACGGTATTTCTTTAGTCTCTTTGTCATTCTGGAATATACACCGTTTCAGGCTCGTTTGGAAATATATTTCTTTCGTAGAAGCACTCTAAACGTGTTTCGCGGATGAAGGTCGCAAAGCAAATATCCGTAACGCGTGCTTGTAGCTTCTTTATAAACTTCCAAAAACTCCTTACGCTGATTCGGGAACATTTGATTGGCTAATACCCCAATTTGTGATACATCTCTACGTTGCGCGAATAAGACTAGATATTGCGTATTTAACGACACATCGCGCATGTATCTATTTTTTAAAAATAGATTCTGATTGATGAAGAACACACTTATGTTAAGATGGTGGGAAATACTGTAAATGTCTCGGCAAACGTTTTATCCATCTCCAACATGAGATCGTCAATTACAATAACTGTATGTTCATTTCCCTTTAACGAATTAACGTCATATACGCCTTTGTGGAACAAAATATCATCTTGGTACTCGTTGAACACTGATTGATACGTCGAATAGCACCATATAACTTTATGCACAAATTTCGAGAACATCTCTCCCTTTTCTTTAATGATTTTAAGCATAAACACAGTTTTACCACATCCTGTAGGTCCAGATATACTACATGTGGATGGACTCGTGAATCTGAATTTTTCTACAGAGTCCATTTCTAACACGTCACACTCCTAAGTGGGTCATTTACAAAATATTACAAATTTTGAGTGCTGTTCCTTATATTTTGCTTTCTTCTCCCACAGAACCGTGAATGACGATGAGGTAGAGCATCCCATCATTGACATTACGGATGACCTCGACGACAGTGTAATTGTAATCTCCTCCCCTGTCAACGAACCCTCACCAGCGATACCGGTAGCACGTCCAAAGCGGCGGTATGAGAACACCACGTCAGGTATAAAGCGACCGAAATACGCGCCTCTTGCAGCAGTAATAGATCCCCAACCCTCAACCTCTTACGCAACAACCCCTCCAGCAGCACCTCCCGCTAATATATCCCCTTATTCATCCGCCACAGTTGCCCCCCGTTCTGTTAAGTCTACAATAATACATCCCAAAGCCTCAACCTCCTACGCAACAGGCCCCCCAGCACCGCCTTCCGCTAATATATCCACTAATTCATCCGCCACAGTTGCCCCCCGTTCTGTTGAGGATGCTATAACGTTTGAGTTGGTGCGCTCCGCAGCCCCAACCCCAGCCTTGACTAAAAATCGGTATAGAGTCAGGGTCGACCCTAGAGCCATGTATAGCAATGGAATTGAGCGCGGGCTACGCCGGGTTCTACAGCGTATTGTAGAGTTTGCTCTTCAGAATCGCGACGAGCGTGAAGTCAGGACGAGTCTGTCCTTTGGATTCGGGTCAGATGACGGTTTGGCGGCTGAAGATGTAGAATATATATTAGGACGTATAATGCAGGCCGCCCAAAGTAGTATAGCCTTTAATATGGACAACTTCAAGGTAAATATTGACCGTGTATTCCGTGTTGCGGGCCATAGTGCCATACCGTATACTCTTAACTTCAATTCTCCGACTATTTACCGAAAGCATATAAACGTCGATCGTGGTTGCGGCTTTATAGCAGTACTCTTAGCACATATGTTTACTGTACAAAATACACGGACTCAAAAAATTTGGTTGCCTACGGTCGTGGAACGTGCCCGTAAACTAGCTGTAGACTGTGAACTTGAATTTGACTGTAATATGGGTCCTGAAGAGCTGAGAATGGTAGAACAGGAAATGAATGTCCGTATAGTTGTATTTGGGTTGGATGATCGTCGTAGGACTGTATGTTTTTAAAAGCTGTGTGAGAGATCGTACAAGACCCCTACTTATTTTAGGATTGTCAGGGACAACGTATCTCCCATCCGTAATATAAGGTGGCTTTACGCGAGTTATGACAAAAGTCGAAAATATGGGAGACATCATGATTTGTGTAAGGGGTGCCTCGAGTTTGCGGATGATATAGTGAGACATTGTAAAGAATGTCACATGGTATGTGAGCAGTGTAAAAGCACCAAATGTGAAAGCCGTGTAGTTGAAGCTGAGAAGAGAGACTGTGATGTGTGTAGACGCACATTTTCAATAATACTGCTTTGATTTCCATAAATCAATTGGCACGTGCAGGAAAATGAGAATCTGTGAATGTGGTATGTTTCACACAATGGATAATTGGGGGAAATTTAAGCACAAGTGTGACGAAATTCACTGTCCTACATGCCAGGAGGAATATAAGGCGGATGGAGTAAAGCATGTATGTTATATGAAAGATGCTAAGCCTAAAAATAACCCTTGTATAACTGTATACTACGATATAGAAACATATACGAACGCTGAAACCAAAGAGGTAATTCCACATTTACTTGTGAGCCAGACCATCTGTGATGAGTGTATGGGTATCGAATGTGACGAGTGCCCCAAATGCGGTAAACGGACAAACGTTTTTAAAACGAATGTCCGCGATAGTCCTGTGAAACTATTTGTGTCCTATATTGTCAAGTTAGCCGACAAGTTCAAAAAAATGACTGTGTATATTCTCGCCCATAACGGGGCAAAGTTTGACACGCAGTTCCTTTATAAGGAGTTGCTTGAACACGAATCCTCTGAGATATTTACAGGTGATCCATTGAAAAGAGGCAACAAATTAATACAGATGCAGATAAGAGGCAATGTACAATTTAAAGATACTTTATTATTCACACCTTGTAAATTAGCAAAGCTACCCAAGGTGATGGGAGTAGCAGCTGAAGTTTCCAAAGGATACTTCCCTTACACTTTCCTCACCAGCGAGACTTTAAACTACGTAGGCCCACCACCCCCAAACATTATTTTGACTGTATGGATGAACGTGAAGACTTTGATCGATACTACGACAGTTTTAATGAAAGTAACCCTTATAATATAGCTGATGAATGTGAGCGTTATTGCGTGAATGATGTGCGCGTGCTTAGAGTATGTTTCCAGGCCTTTAGAAGGATGTACATAGCCCGTTTCAAATGCGATCCACTGCAAGTCGCAACCACCATCGCATCATTATGTTTTACGGTGTTCAAGAATAACTTCATGCCTAAAGACACCTTAGCCATTATTCACCGAAACAACCCCGCAGTTACGGACACAAGGCTATTTACTGGCTCATACACCTACAGCAACAGACAGGTGTATACATAAAGCACGCCCGCAACACGGGTGAAGTACCCATTAAGATTAATGGACGTGTTTTTTGGGTTGATGGGTTAAGTGAAAACCGTGTCACTGGTGTGAAGACTGTGTACTCCTTTAACGGATGCTGGTGGCATGGATGCCCCCGTCCTGAGTGCGGAATCGCCGGAGATATCCACGGTAGATCTCCTGCCGACTGTCTTGCATGGACCCGCACCCGCGATCAACTTATAGGATCACAGTTCACTCACAAAGTCTTGTGGGAGCATGAATATGATGCACGGATGGAGACAGACGAGGTGTACCGTGAGGAAATAAACACGATCAAGCGTTCAATGGTGCTGGATCCTCTCAAATGTGGTGATAGCTTGTTTGGAGGACGTACAAATCCATTCAGACTATACTTTCCACCTACGGAGGGCGTGAAGCTCCATTACTACGATTTCTGTTCTTTATACCCATACGTGATGAAGACAATCCGTACCCCGTGGGCGCTCCTGAGAAACTGGTGGGACCTAGCCTACCCTCCATCAATGAATTTTCAAAAATTTGAATGATCGTTACTTTGGGCTCTCTTTCGTAGACGTACTCCCCCACGCAATTTATGGATGCCAATCTTACCTGTCGTTATCGACGACAAGCTCATGTTTCCCCTGTGCGTGAAGTGCGCGGAAGAGGATAACGGCGATTGTAACCATATACCCCACCAGCGTAAGATCAGAGGCGTATATACAAGTCCTGAGCTGGCCCTAGCCGTACGCCATGGTTATAGAATACTGAAGATACATGAGGTGTGGAGGTTTCAGAAGCTACCCAACCTTTTCACACCATATATAAACGCCTTTTTGAAGGATAAGGTTGAGGCATCAGGGTATCCGCGAGGAGTTGATACCGAAGATGAAAAGTCTGCCTATATTCAACGTTACCGCGACCGCGAAGGTATACAACTTGATCGTGCCCAAATTGAAAGAATCCTGGCAAGCGCTTTAGTGCAAAGTTGTGTCTAAACAGTCTATGGGGAAAATTTGCGCAGAATACCGGCAAAGGGAACATTCATTTGGCACAAAGTTATAGTGATGTCTGGGATTATGCCAATGCTCCCGATAAAGAGGTCATGGAGATCGTGAATGTAGGTAATACTTACATAATAAAGTACAACACTGAATTGCCACAGATACCTCAAGGGTTACAAACATACCTGTGGCCAGCTTCACAACAGCCTACGCCCGTATAAAACTTTGGGGTCTATTGCATTCTCTTGGGCGGAGAGTATTGTATGCCGATACAGATAGCGTGATATTCACAGAGAGGGAGGGTGAATACATGCCCGCTATTGGGGAGTTCCTCGGCGAGCTCACTGATGAGATCAAGGATGAGTATGGGGACAACGCATACGCCGACTCTTTTGTCTCAACAGGACCTAAAACTTATGGGGTACGGGTCAGGGTGGGGGAGGAAATGAAATATATCGTGAAGGCAAAGGGTATTACGCTCAACCATGCGAATCGGGGGTTGTTAACTTTGAATCGTTGAAGGATCTAGTGTTTGGACGATGATGAGGGCGAACGACCTCCCCAACTAATTGTAGGCACCCACAATTTTCGGGCGCAGAAGCTGGGGGGCGTGAAGGAACTTAGGGGTACGAAGGTGTGCCGTAACACCTATAGGAAACGTTACCAGTTACCTGGTACCTATGATACCGTACCCTTTGGATACCATAACGTTTGATGCTATTGTTAACTGACACGTATTTGTCTTGTATATAATCGTATCTATTGATTTATTACACGTATTTGTAAATATATATAACTTGAATATCTCGTTTATTAAATAAATCATGTTTCAATTAGCGTTTCACTTTCTCCTTTGTGTGTGTGTGTGTGTGTGTGCAGGTGAAAGTTCTAAGCTCCGCCCACTGTAAGACCGTGAGTCATGCTACTATCTGGGAGTCCCTGCGTGGTCAGTCGACTGCAGTAAGCCCGAGAGATCAGACGTGTATTCAGAAGAAAAGATCAGACGTGTATTCAAATGGCTACCTTTAATATTGCTTGTACAACGTTTATGAAATGGTATTCAGCAAAGTGTCAGGATGTGGTGGATACCGAAAAACTTCCTATGCCTCTTTTAAAAACACATTGGATTGTGCGAAGTTCCAAGATGTACAAATACTCTACGGATGTTCTGGTGAGACCGTTGAAGGCTTTCGTTGCACAGACGATGTGCTGAAGTATGCTGCAGAGCTAAACTTTATAAAGTCTCACATATACCGTGAAGTAAAAGAAACAACGCGTGCAGAAGAGAAGCAGCAGGTATGGATAATGAGTCTTGCGGATGGGTGGTGTGACAAGCGGTATTACGTCATGCTACACCATGTCGATTACTCATACCCTACGACTGAAAATGTGAATCTCGTGATCATGGACAATCTTAAGTATTTTTATCACTATATTAACGTATATCATGATGAGGTTCGTAGTGAGGTTGTGGCTAGTGCCCTGCGTGAGTTTTTAACAGACTTTAGAGACGAGTATCGTTTGATGGGCAGAAAGGAAAAATATGAGCATATGTTCCTCTCAAATAGTGCGCCGGAGTGTGAAGATGTTTAGTAAAACATAAAATGTCCTAGTTCTTATCCTGAGGTAAACTGTCTGGTGCGTAGGCTGGTAGTGATGAAATTAATTCTTGTACCGGAAAAACAAATATGTACAACAATTCGGTGCGACTCGCGGATCATACGAGTTCGAACAAGCCCATTCACGTATCATCGAGTCAGCCGCCCGTCGAACCGTTCCTGCCTACCTGCGTGCCTCACACGGCTCATAGTTATCTCAGAGCTTGAACCGAGTGGACGTGCGCTCCTCGAATACGATGGAACTTCCTTTGAGCAGCATTCTCAACGCCTCGTACGATGTGTCCGTGACGAAATCGTTGCGCGTGTTCAGGCGTAAATCCGGTACCGTTAGCTATGTACTGGAAACGGAATGTAGACAAACAAACAAACGGGTTTATTTAAGTGTCGAGGAGATGAATAGAATCTTCGTGATAGTTGAGAAGTGGAGTGAAGATCGTTATAAAATACCTGCTAACGTAGGTACAAGAAGAGAGCAGATTAGTGACGCACCCTCATACGCCGTTGTATGTACGTTGTGTATAAATAACGATCGGCCGTGCATTGATATACGGCTGATGTGGAAGAATGCTTCTGATAATAACGCTCTTGTTCCTACGCGAAACCGTTTCATCCTCGACAGAATGTTTGAAATCGTCGGATTCCGCAAGCTGAAACCTATATTAGACGCGCGTGTTACGGATATGCTTTATTTTGATACAGTACTTGAATACGCATACACCGCTCTGCTCGATGGGTTTACCGAGTGTAGGGCTGGTGAGAATGGTCTAGAGCTGGACGTTTATTTAAAAAGTTTAGACTCTTTGAAATACCATGAACTTTGGTACAAAGCAATTGATCGGTACAAGGCTGAGCTCACCTACACCGTTCACCCTGAAGAACTATTTCTTTATATAACGCGCAGTTGTCGTAACGATTTAGAAGATTATTTCAATTGCCGCTATGTTGAGTGAGTGAGTTCACGATTGAAAAGCTCGAGTCGGTAGAAATAAACCCTCGATTGGAAAAGCGTGTTTATAAACTTGTGTTTAATAATGTAGCTAACGATGAACTCTTTGTGCGTGCTTTTGATTGTATTCTAGACGTATTTAAAGATGACTTACCAACCGGTTGTAAAGTGGGAACAAAAATAGTACTGAACGATATGAAAGCCCTTCATATCGAATACAGGTTTCCCTATACTTTAAGCGGTGAAATATTAAACCGCATATACTGCGTAATGCAGAGCAATAATGATGTAATTGTAAACTCGATTAAGTGCGAGTTTAGTATTTTGAAAAAAAAGTGAAATGTATTTATATTTTGCTTGATATTTCTCCTGTACTGTTATGATTATATGCATATTTCTATTATTATTGAAATATTTATTTTTGTATATTTCTCCTGTACTGTTGTATGATTATATGCATATTCCTCATTATTATTGAAATGTATATTATTTTCTATATATTTATAATAAACAGAATGATGCAATGTTGTTTTACTTAATTCTAATTATAACATGTTACGCCTTCTAAACCTACTAGCGGAATTCTAAACCAACTAAATAAATGGTACAATCGGGCAACTGTGTACCTGAGCAATGGTATCTGATGGAACGAAATCTTTTAATTGCTTAGTGAGACAACTCACCATAATAATGCTAAAAAGTGGTATCTGGCAACTCAAGCCATTCACGCCTTCTAAGTCAACTGGCTGATTAGGAGTCTATAAAACAACGCCCTCTCGGCTGAAGTATTAATAGGCACTTGGCTCCTGCCAGGTGAACACCTCTCCTCCTCCTCCTTTCTCTCCTTTCTGGCCCTTTGGGGGGAATAGCTTTGGGGAGAACTCCGCCTCCAAGTTTTCCTTGTTGCACCTGCAGCATCCCCCTTTGGGGGATTTTTTTGCAACACCCCCACCCCCTTTGCAACATTACGTAATAACTTGCAACATTCTTGCACTCTCCCCTTTTGAGGCTATACTACTAAGATCATGCTTATCACAACTAATGGAACACTATAACAATACTGGCTAAAGTGGGCCCTACGGGCCCATTTAGCTATGCCCGTGGTGCTGGGGCCTTTGGCCTCATTAATTGGGGAGCCGTAAAAATATTTAGTCTGTAATGGTTGCAGCACCAGTATGAAAGTGCATAAAAAGAACTCATTTGGTAAATTTTTGAACTTAGCCGCAGATTAAATTTTGGGGGCATTCAGTTGACCTTAGTAATGGGGGAGGGGTCGGGGTGATGGGGAGGGGTTTAGTCTGTAATGGTTGCAGCATCAGTATGAAAGTGCATAAAAAGAACTCATTTGGTAAATTGTTGAACTTAGCGGCAGAATAAATTTCGGCTCAAAGCTGAACGCAAAAGCAAATATTTTTTACACTTTTTAAAATTATAATTAAAAGTAGAATTCATTACACCTTTTTCTAATGCATTAAAATACAAATATCGCCCATATATATATATCAAGAATCTTCTTCTCTTTTCGAGCGTCACAGACAGACTGACATTCCTGGGTGTTTATAGTATTAATTATTGATGCATTCGAAACAATGAAAACTATGATTTGGTGGGCCGCAGGGCCCCCAATTACTGTCGGTTCAGTTATTTGGTCAATAAAACTATAGAAATGAACGCAGTCATGAAAATCTTAGGCTTCAAATCCGAGCTCATTGTATTAAGATTTGTGAAGCTTTAGATTTTCATGGCTGCGTTCTTTTCTGTAGTTTTATTGAATGAATAATTGGTTTGCCAGTAACTGGAAGTCCGCAGGCACCCCAATTACTGAGGCCCAAGGTGAGAGGAATAGGAATGATATCCAGATAAAGGGCTACTGATGTTCAAAATAAAATACGCCGTAGGCCCACAATTCAGCCGAAGCACCGCAGATCTAGCAAAATCGGCGCGTAGCGCCGACTTTTTGCTAGTCTAATATACTATTTCAGAAATGAAGCGTTATATATATATATATATATATATATATATGTAAGTTTTTTTGCGCACACCTACAGGTCGCTACAATTGGTGTAGAACAATGCGGTTTTCACCATTCGATGCGTCTTTTTTTTGTGCAGTGCCCATGCTAAAAAAAAATTCCCGAACATAAATCCTGCCCCCCCCTTTTAGGGGTACAGTTCTTCCCATTTCTTCATTTTTAATCATAATTTTGGCACAATGGGGGAGGGGTTAATGGGGAAACTCAGAAAAATAGATGCGATATATATATGTAACCAAAAAAAAATTAAAGTAACTCCTTTGCAAGGTGCCAGCCCCCTTCCCCCCTTGGGGGTAATTGGGGAAGGGTGGGGGTTAATATTCGTTTTTGACCCAGTCACACCCAGCTATAACAGCAATATGTATTGAATAACCAATCAAAGCTGAATAAGAAAATATATATATTATCTTGTGCAAATTTGTATAAAATGTATTTTAAAAAAAAAAAAATTTCTACTTTCTAATATGTATGTATATAAATTTCGGTTGGTTTGTTTATTTTGGCTACCTTTTTTGGACTTTTTTGGAGGTTTTTCTTGGCTTTTTTTGGCTACTTGGCTTTTTTTGGCTACTTTTTCTGGCTTTTGCCTACTTCTTTCTGTTTCTGGTTAGTGTGGTGATTTTCGTTCTACTGTTATGACGTGTCAAACTTGTGAAGTTGATTTTGAAGACCTAATCCGCCTTGTTGGCCTCGATGAAGATAAAAGTTTAGATGTTTTTTCCAATCACGGCATAATTCCGACATCCGTGATTTGCCCTAAATGTAATACTGCCTGTATTTTAAGACAAGACTCGAAGGTGTTTAGGTGCCGTAAAAAAAATCCAAAAAATAAGCGTGAGTGTGGATTTACTGTTTCTATCTTTAAGGGCACATGGCTGGAACATTGCAACTTCTCGGTGAATAAAAACCTCTGGTTCATAAATATTTATTTGCGAAAATATTTTTCACAACGTTATGCGAGAAAGTTATAAAACTAGGCAGTGAGTCCATTGTTAACTGGAAATCTTTTTGGGTGGTTAGGTTAAGTTAGGTTAGGTTGTGTTTTAGCACGAATGCAAACTTTTCTGGTCGATTTTGAGGTGTTTTGCACGAATCTGCCATCCGTTTCCTGTGCAAATGCATAGTTTTCGAGATGACGATATCTCGAAAACTACGCATTTGCACAGGAAACGGATGGCAGATTCGTGCAGAGCACCTCCAAATTGACCAGAAACGTTTACTCTCATATAAAAAGAGACTGGGTCAAAAAACGAATAATTACCAGGGTGGGGGTAAATGGGGGAGAGGGGTGGGGTTAATGGGGAAACTCAGAAAAAAAATTGATGGGGTAAATGGGGGAGGGGGTGGGGTTAATGGGGAAACTCAGAAAAAAAATGATAACCAACATCGATTCCGGTCAGGAAGATCATGCTTATCACAACTAATGGAACACTATAACAATATTATTGATGCACTCGAAACAATGAAAACTATGATCTGGCGGGCCGCAGGGCCCCCAATTACTGTCGGTTCAGTTATTTGGTCAATAAAATTATAGAAATGAACGCAGTCATGAAAATCTTAGGCTTCAAATCCGAGCTCATCGTATTAAGATTTGTGAAGCTTTAGATTTTCATGGCTGCGTTCTTTTCTGTAGTTTTATTGAATGAATAATTGGTTTGCCAGTAACTGGAAGTCCGCAGGCACCCCAATTACTGAGGCCCAAGGTGAGAGGAATAGGAATGATATCCAGATAAAGGGCTACTGATGTTCAAAATAAAATACGCCGTAGGCCCACAATTCAGCCGAAGCACCGCAGATCTAGCAAAATCGGAGCGTAGCGACGACCTTTTGCTTATATCACCTAATGCAGTAGAGGATATCTTCTAGACTTCATTTTTGCAAAATCATCAACCAAAACATCAAAATTAAGCTTTTTGGCCACTTCTTTTTCAGAGGCCATTATATTATATTCATCATATTGATAATTCACAAAATATTGGGTGCCTTTTTTTAAGAAACTATCATTGGGGGGTGCGATCGTCCCTCACAGATCCCCCAAATGACGCCTCTGCGTGCTAAACCGCGTAGATTTGAAATTTTACCATTTAAAATATTTTAATGGTTTCAATGTTTTCCCCGTTGAATCGGACCACGTAAAACAATTACGCGTACAATCTGTTATTTACTGTACGTGATCAATAATAATATAAATTTATTAATTAGAAGCCTTGTAGCCTATAAGTAACACGGTCCATATTTGAAACCGACAATCAATTTCATTCAACCTTTCAAATGTTTTGTGCGATGATTCCTCATTTCACGAAGGTCAAGCTTGTTGCTCCTCCTCTCGAGTTGGACTGGTGAAGTAATGAGTTTGTTTTTTGTGCTCTCCACTTCACCTAACCAGGTATGCTCGGTTCATCTGGAATTGTTCATGATTTATTTCTAGAAAACCGTACGTATGCGTAAAATAAGCGAAAAACCGAAGAGCGCGTATAACATTCTTTAATGAAGCGTCATCAATGTTTCGGTAAAACCTTGCGCCGTTTTCAGGGCAACTAGAAATTTAAAACAAGATTAAAAGAGAGAGAGAAAAAATATTTAAAATGCAAAAAAAGAAGTTAAAAAAATTTTAATTTTATAAAATTTATCAAAAGCTAAAAATTATTGGAATGAGCAATGAATAAATCCTCCAAAAATATTTGAAGGCGAAGCTGAACTGTGATTATTTTAAAATAGGATTATATTTTTTTTATTTTTTTTATGCAGGAAGGAGGGGCCAAGGACGAATGCCCATAAAAGTGCCCCCTTTCATAGAAGAAGAAGAAGAGAGCCAAATGCAAGTAGACTCCAAATGTCTAAGGTCTATGCTATGGACTTGCTATTTGTAGTAAGAACCCTAATAGCATCGGAGGTGACTGAGGTACAGCATCAGACTGAATGGTTGAACATCATATATCGTAAAATGAACTAGAAATAAATAAAAAAAATGCTTACCACACCTCAAGTCCACATTATCTGAAATTCCTCCAGACAACTCGTAGAATCGGTCATGACTGTATCTATATTTCGTACATCTGTTGAACTTGGTATTCAATTAAGCAAATATGAAAAAATAAATTAACCAAATGTTTTTCATTAGCAATTTCTGGTTTATGGAAAGTATAAAATTGTGAATATAAAAAAAGTGAAAAACAGTAAATTGTTTATAAAATAAGTATTCTGATGTATATTTTTCACTCCATCCACCGTTTCTCGAAACAAAAACAAAACATTAACATATTCGTACGAGTACGTTTCACACATAAAAAAAAAGAAATAATTACACTTTAATCTTAGTGTTCTTCGCAAAGAACATACCAAAATATTCGATTATTAATAAGATAGGAGAATATCTCTAAAAACTCTTTTCAGGTAAATTTTTCAGGTAAAAATTGTAAATTAAATATATTATAAAATATTTTTGTTTTCTGAAAATTATTGAAATTATTTCTTAAATTTTTATGAAAATTAAGCTTATACGTCTTATTGTTATTTATTATGGGTAACAATTATAATTTGAAATATGTTACAAAAATTTATAATGTAATTTTTAATTAAAAATAGAAGTACCAACAGAGGTTTTAGTACTATATATTTAAAATACTATTAGAGAGAAGTTTAAAAATACAAAATATTAATTTAATATGATTTAATACGACTTTAATATGACTGTGGAATATATATAACCTTGTTTAACTTTGGTTTTGCTTCCCCCCGAATTGTTCATTCTGACGAAGGTCAATCTTGTCACTCCACCATAGACCTACAGTTTAACGTGGAATCCGAACCACACCCAACAAGTAGCCCAGCGTTTTAACCACAAGGCTACCTATTTATCTACCAACCAATTTCTTTATTGTGTAGAAGAATGAACAGCTGGGTTTTGCTGTGCGCCGCCTGTCGTCACCGGGTCTCGATCGCAAGGCCGATGGATTTGTAGTCAGTGACGCTAACCACTATACCACCGAGGCGCGCGCGCGCGCACACATATATATATATATATTAGTGATGTAGCGGATGTCATTTTTTTCACATCCGCGGATGCGGATGTCTACATTTTCGTTATTTTTAGGATATATTCGAGATTTGTTGTGTTTAACGTATATAATAAGTTATTATATAGAGAGAGCTGTAGCTATAATGTAGTATAATTGATTAATTGTACAATAATTGCTGTACTTTTCTCTGAACATATAAAATAATATCAAGCATCGAACTAATATAGAAATCAATTAGTGAATTCGTCTGCAAATAAATTCGTTATATTTTGTTGAGTTTCAGCCACAATTAGAAACCATAATTGTGTTACCAGGATGCGGGACGTGGACACAACTCAAATGCACCCCACCGACCTCTTTCCCCAACCTCCACCCTTATAGAAAGAGATCTTTAATTAGCTTGATAACTATTTATATTAAGTTTAAAGTTTTATTAGGCATATTTATAAATGAGTAATTAAAATAAAGTAAACTAAGATGTTCATCGTTTAATATTCAAACTTAATTATAGGAAGGTTATGCTTAAGGAACATTAATTTTTCTGCCTTTTCTGCTGCCAGTCTGTTTCTCTTTTCATCATATATTAATCCAGCACTGCTAAATAATCTCTCGCTTGGTACGCTTGTTGGAGGACAGGCTAAATGTTTCCTTGCAAGTTTACTCAAGTATGGATAGATATTCTGCGTATTTTTCCACCAACTAATAGGATTGTCACATGCAGCCAGGCGTTTTTCTTGGTGATAGCTCTCGATCATTTTTACTACATCTTTTGACATCGCGTAGGTCTCGTCATCGCTGCTTGACTCAAGAAACTGAGAGACAGATTCTGTGATAGATTTGCTTGTTGAAGGTGTTGGTTCTGTCACTGAAACTTTTATTCTTTTGGTGGGTGGCGAAGCGACAGATTCAAGAGATTGAAGCTCTTCAACTGCTTTGCCAAGTGATGATTTAACTCGTTCTAATGTACTAGGTGAAAATAACAGCTTTGTAACGTGGATCTAAGTAGGTTGCAAGAGAGTAACTTCATACGTCTTGTCGCTTGCATCACTTTTGCGCACAATGAACTAGTTCTATTATTATAGTAGAATTTGATAATTTCCGCTTATTAATGACGTTTTATCTCAACGGTCCACATCCGCACGACATCCGCAGTCCAAAGTGCGGATGCGAGAAAATGTGCGGATGTGACCTACATCACACATATATATATATATATACACGTGTACTGTATATACACACACACACACACACAGGGTGTTTCATAACATGTGGGACGCACTTTCAGGATGGATTCAGGACATGCAAACAATGAAAAAAATTAAATAAACATATGCCCACAATCGCTTTGTTTCCGAGTTACAGCCTATCACGTCAGGTTTTCGAGCAATCAAATACGGATATTTTGGAGATATCGCATTTTGGCAGGGTTATGCCCAATTTTTTTTCTTTTAAAAAAAAAAGTTTTTACATACTCAGAATCAGCATGGAAAAGTAAACAATTGTGCAGGGAGTGAACTTTAATATACAATGGTAATATTGACACATAAAGTGATTAAAAGTGTTTAAATAAGCAAAAAATGAATCCATATTAAAGCAAGCACGGGACCAGTTTTCTTAACATTGCCTTTTTCTTGTTTTCTTACTTTTCAGTGCTGATAAATTTTCTCTTATAGGACTTCCTAGAATGAGAGATGTCAAGACAATCTCTTTGCAGGCTCTAGCAGTAGTCAGCCATCATATGGGTATCCCATCTTCCTTGGTATCGTTCTTCCATCACTTTGATATCTTGGTGGAACCTTTCACCTTGCTCTTCACTAACATCACCAAGATTTTCTGGAAATTTATCCAGATGACTGTTGAGATAGTGAACTTTAATGCTCATGTTGCAACCCAACTGCTGAAAGTTTACAAGTAAATCCTTTACAAGATCTTTATAATCTCTCTCAGATCATGACGTCACGCTCACACCTGGGGAAATCACAGATACCCAAGATTTTAATATGTTGTACATGACCTTTAGATTTAATGCACAGATTTGCGTATTCCACAGATAAAATTTTAACAGCAAAACAGCTGTTAACAGGTCTCAAAAATCATCAATTTTGATAAGCGTCCTTCATGGATCACCCAAAATAGGCATATTGCATTGCACGAAAACCTGATGTGATGGACAAAATCTAAGGTGATTTTTGAAATCAGCACATCAATATTATCCAGAAACAGGTCTTAGAATTAAATCAGCAGCAAAAACCTTTTTTTTGTTGTGCAGTGTAATAATAGTTCTCATGTGTTGTATGATTTACCCCGTCGAATTCATGTACATTTTTTTAATATATATATATATATATATATATTATATATATATATATATATATATATATATATATATATATATATATAACCTTACCTCGCCTTACAAAGGTTCCGCGCGATGATTTCTCATTTCGCGAAGGTCAAGCTTGTCGCTCCTCCTCTCGAGTTGGCCTGGTGAAATAGTGAATTGGATTCTTGCGCTCTCCACCTCACATAGTCAGGTACGCCCGGTTCATCGGGGGTTGTTCTGAGCTAGGCATCTAGTCTTCTTTTGAAGATTTCCACTGCAACTCCCTTCGTGTTTCCTAGGTCTTTGGGCAACTGATTAAACAGTTTTGGTCCTCTCACTGCAAAACTATTTTCTTTCAGGGTTAAGGATGTTCCCTGTCTCACCTTCAATTTGGGAATACGACACAGTCTACCGCTTCTACTTTCCACCGTTGTTTGGGGAGTTATGGGATTCAGAGTAAGATTAGGGACTAGTTTCTCCATTATTTTCCAAGTGTAAAATAATGGTGTATCTCTCTCTTCTCAATTTTCCAGTGAATATAGGTCTAGTTCTCGTAACCTTTCCCAGTAATTTAGTTCTTTGCACCCATTGATCTTTGCTGTGAAGCTTCTTTGGATCCCCTCCAGCTATCTAATGTCTTCTTTTTTATATGGGGATGTTCGGACCGAGCAGTATTCCAATTTGGGTATTATTAGGGTTTTCAGTAGAGGAATCATTACATTCCTATCCCTTCGTTTAAAGGTTCTCAATATCTGACCCGTTATTCTCTTTGCTCTGTTTACTGCTATCTCATTTTGTGTTTCAAATTTCGCATCATCTGTCATTACAACCCCTAAATCTTTTGCTCTGGAATTTCTCTGAATTTCCTGTCCATTTTGGATATAATATTCCATGGATTTTAGGTCTTTTCTTTTCCCGTACCGTAATAGCTGAAATTTCTCGGTGTTAAACTTCATATTGTTGACTTCCGTGCACTTGTAGATTCTGTTTATGTCGGTTTGTAGAGATCCTATGTCTTCTGGGTTTCTTATTTTTCTACTGATCTTTGTGTCATCCGCAAAGGATGTTACTGTGCTGTCTCTGGTAACGTCCTCATCTATGTCAGTTAGCATGATTATGAAGAGTAGTGGAGCTAATACTGTTCCTTGTGGTACTGAGCTGACGACCTCTGATTCTGATGAAGATACTCCTTGTACTGTAACGACTTACCGCAGCTCACTAAGGAAATTATATATCCATTTCCCTACTTTTCCTGTTATTCCCATATATTTCAGTTTATGTATTATGATTCCGTGGTCACACTCGTCGAACGCTTTAGCAAAGTCTGTGTATATAGTACATCATAGTTTTCATTACTTTCAAGTGAATCAATAATGTTGTTGTAGTGTTCCATTAGTTGTGATAGGCATAATCTGCCTGACCGAAACCCTTGTTGGTTATTATTGAATTTTTTCTGAGTTTCCAAAAAGTCATAGATTTTCTGTCTAACTATTCTTTCAAATATTTTAGTGAGATGAGATGTAAGCGATACTGGCCTATAGTTTTTGGCCTCGGATCGATCTCCTCCTTTATATATTGGGACTATGTTCGCGCTCTTCAGGATGTCCGGTATTTCTCCCGTGTCTAATGATCGTCTCCAAATCCACACACACACACACACACACACACACATATATATATATATATATATATATATATATATATATATATATATATATATATACCGGGTGTCCGAGAATTATCTGTACAACTTTTGGCTGTTATTAAAAGTCAACCATGAAGTGTAGAAATTCCAGTGTTGTCCCATTTCACAGAGAATCTCATTAAGTTTTTTCTGATACCAAGTTTTGACAAGTTTTTTAGAAATTCCAGTGTGTCCGAAAATTATCTGTACAATTTCATCTTTTAATAAAATTCTTGATAACACACGTAAAATTCTTAAACAAGATTATTTAGAATCTGTATTTTCAAAAGTTTCTTTTATTAAAGTAACGTTACAAACATTCGATATGTGCACCATCAGGTGCATACACACAGACATTGATGATTTAAAAGCAAGAATCACAGCTGCTATTGAGCGAATTGATGTGGATATGCTGCAGTAGGGTGTGTCGAATTTTTCAACTTTCAAATTCCAAATATGAGGGGTGCTAAAACGTTGCAGCATGACTTAGGAATTCTAAAGATATTTTTGTTAATTTAATATAATTTAGTTTTGCTTGGTAAGAAGCTACATAAAAATAGTGACTTTTTTGACTTTTTTGTGGAATTATATAATAATTATTATATTAATAATTATATATGCTGTATATATAATGCACTGCTGTTTTTGCTTATTTCACAGGTTGAAACATATTCATCAGTGTGCTGAAGATTATTTGTCCTTCAGTGCTACCATCCTAACCAGTGGGAATTGACCTACAATGGCTTCTAAAAGGAGGACAAGACTGGGGACATTCACACATATGAGCAACCTAATTGGAACTTGTAGAGAGTTGTTGCCCTCTGAACTCCCATCTCTGCGAGACGTTCTGAAATATGGGCTACTGCTAAGAGAACAAAGTGGTGAGGATGTGAGAAACTACCCAGCAGCCAGTCTTGCAAAGGACATTTACCCTAAAGTGCTTGAAAAGTGGGAACGAGCAAACAGTTCTTTTGTAGCCCCCGTTGTAAATTCACGAGTCACAATCTTAAACAAGATCCAAGAGAGCTGGGAGCAGGCCAAAAACATCTCTCTTGGGAGAGGAAAGCTACATGTCAAAGAGGCTTTCATTGCAAAACTTGACAAGCTTTTTGACATCCTCAGTTGCAAGTGTAAAATTGTTCTCTGCTCTGAATTTGGCTGCCTTGCAGATGCTGGTTGCAAAAACGAAACTCACATTAACTGTACATGCCCTAGGGAGATGAAGATCCCTGTGAAGGAACTTGCTTTCATTAAAGGTCAGAGAGACAAGTCTGGTTCTATTTGACCACATCAGATTGGCTTGCCAGATCAACCTGAGCACAACAGACAAGTCAAAAAGCAGAAGCGGCAAGAAGACGAAAGAAGGCTTACTGAATATAAGCAGACAAGTAAGCAGGATGTTTCAATGCCATCAAATGAAATAATTTTCTCTGATGATGAAAATGAAGAACAAGTAGCTGATGCTCAAGATGGAAAGGATGGAAGTTATGAAGTGACATTAGAAATACCAAGCACGTCTTCAACTTCCAATAAAAAGCCAGAGTACAACACATTAGAAATACCTAATGTTGCTATGCATAGCATCAGATATGGTGTTGGCCTGCGTGCCACAGCTGCCATCACCACTGCTGCCTTTATGGATGCTGGCTTGATCACCGAAGAAGACAAGAGACTTGTAGTTGATCACAATAAAGTCAAGAGGGCCCAAGAAAAAGTTATGAGATCCCTGGATCAGGAATTTGATGATCTTTGTAAGAAGGGTGAAATTGACTGCATCTTCTTTGACGGCCGTCAAGATACAACTAAAGTTATGCTGAAAGCAGACAA